>LPNX011009183.1:65665-101750 GCA_001517045.1 Pseudotsuga menziesii | reverse complement strand
TTTTTCCAAGAAATCCATAAGATAATAGATAAGAGATGGAACAAACTCAATACCTCTCTTCACATGGCTGCATATGCCCTTAATCCAAAGTGGTATATGGATAGACCAAACAGAGTTCTACCCATTTATGATGAAGAGGTAAAAAATGGCTTTCTTGATGCCATAAATAAGATGTATACCCCAGATGAAGCAAATGTGTTGCGTGGGCAATTTATTGATTTTGGAACCTTAAGTCCTTCTTCATTCACTCAAGATGCAAGGCGGGACATCAAGATTTATGCACAAAAGAATCCCATAGGATGGTGGATAATGTATGGGGGGAATGTCCAAGAGCTTCGACAACTTGCTGCACGCTTGCTATCTCAAGTTTCTAGTTCATCGACAGCTGCAAGGAATTGGTCTACTTATAGTTTCATCCACTATGTTAAGAGGAATAGACTTACTTCTAAGAGAGCAGAGAAACTGGTTTATGTGCACAGTAGTCTTCGACTTTTTTCCAGGAAGCTACCTGAGTATTTAGAGGGCCCTGCAGCACGGTGGGATGTGGGTGCTGAAGATGCTGCTCAAATTGATGATGATGATGATAATCCTCCACCAAATGTAGGTTTGGTTGGCATACCCTTAGATGACATTGCATCTATTGTTGGTGATGATGATGATGATGATGGTGGTGATCATAGAGGTGCAATGCCTAGTGAGGCTCAAGCTTATATGGATAGCCTTGTTGTTGAAGATCATACTTTATGATCATCTTCATTGTAACTATGATACATTTTGGGCCTTGGCCTTTGGGCACTTTTGAAGTAGTACTTAGGCATTTGTGCCAAATTTTGAACTATGTATTACTTTCAGCATTTTTAATTTTATACTTTAAAGTTTATGGCATTTTAATTTTATTGGAGGATGAAAATGGTATTATGAAGTATGGATTCATTTATCAATGAATTATAACGTGCATGATATTTTAATTTTATAATACAATCCTTAAATAGCATGCCATATGTTTAATTTTGTTTTTCAATTATATTATTTTTTATATTTTTTAATATATATTATTCTCGCTCCCAACTTGCCGTTTCCTATAAATTTAGGGGAAACTTCTAGCCGTATCGGACACTCGTCCCTGCGTTCCCAACGTTCCCGGGTTCTGGAAACTCGTGCAACATAGTAAAATAGTTAACAGAGCAACATCAAAATCCATATGCACAAATGATAATAACACCTGGGTCATATACCTGCATTGGATTTGAAACCAATTTGAAGATCATTGGAACAACTGCTACTGCTACATATCATGGGTACTGTAATAATCTCTGCTCTGGGTCATGAAAGAATGGCTAACTTAGTCATCGAATCTGGGGTCATGAGGCTCAGTCATGGCATAGAACTGGTCAATCTGGATACCCTGGATCTGTTGAAAGTGGGAGATCATCAATTGGTGGCTCATTATTTGTTGATCTCATAGTAAAGGATTGGCTCAAAGAATTTCTCAGCACTGCTTAGGAACAAAAGTAGCCCATCTACTATATATGTGAGAACAGGAACCTTCTTTATACTTTTGAGAGAGAGCATTTGCTACCACATTCTCTGTGCCCTTTTTTGGTGACCCATTTTTGTTGCTCAAGGGAGGAAGTTCTTTGTTCCATAAAGTATTTCACGTTGTGACGATAAATTTTGATATGGAAGCATTGGCCAAGTAGGTATGGACACTAGATGTCCACAATGTGCAATATGGTCATCTAAGTCACTTGACATGAGAACACGGGGATTTGAGTGTCCNTTTATATATATATATATATATATATATATATATATATTTTAAATTATATATATTAAAAGTATAGACATATAGATCCAAATTTTTACAAATATTCGATAGAAATCAGAATCAATGCACATTTAACATTAGTAAATTACACATTTACAAATCAAATCAGTAATCATAATGAGATTATGAGACACTTAGATAATTCATGGTACTAATGATAGTCATAGATCAAGATGTCAATACTCAGGATTCAAAACCATATTTCTCATTAAGTCATCAAAATCAAAATGTACTACATAGATGTCGGAATGCCACTGACAAATGCCAAATAGACTAATAGTAATAGTAAATATAAAAAGGGGTAGATCAATATGGAAGAATGAAGAATCTCATCTATCAATAGTCCTGAAAAACGCGTAGATCAAGATGGAAAATGTGTCCTGGAATCAGGACATGTTGGTGTCAACGCGGGACGCGCGTGTCTGAAATCGGGACACGCTGAAAAGTCGTGTCCGACACGCTCTATCAGCATGTTTGTGTCGGACACGAACATGGGACACGCAGGCCCTTTTGGACGTGTCCGGTATCTTAGATGGTCATCATCTCTTATCCATAAGTCGATTTTCCCAAGTGCTAGTCACAAAGTAATTTGCTACTAAAAGCCAATGGTCTTCCTTCTTGCATGAGGACTGCTCTGATGCCTTTAACCATGGCTTCATTGTAGTAGACAATTCCTATTCACTATGCAATTTGATTGAAGATTTCTGCAATATATGTAAGAATAAATGAATAATGAATAATAGATTGAACGATGATATTTACAATGAGCCTCGTGATGATATACTTCTATATATGCATTGACTGGTCATGAGGTGAAGGGGTAAGTGCCCTTTGACTTTTCATTTGCGTAATTGTATTATTATTATGTTTATATTTGTGTTTGTTACTTTTCGAGGTATGCTGTGTCCTCAAAGCATAATAAATAATACTCTCTAGCTAAGCATGCTATCCAGTTGGCATTATCTTTGTGTTTATTTGTTTGTAGGGGCTTGACTGAATTCTCACTTGAGTGCTGGCAAGGTTCCTTTGTAGGAAGCGCATCATATCTTGAAGTCTTCGGATGTGTTTGTTGAAGGTGAACCTTTGATGTTTATTGGGTGCATACTAGACTTGCTTTCATTGTTGTATGCTTGTATGTGCTTCTTGCACTTTTTTTTTAATGGTAATTCACCTTTCTTGAGTGTGGACCCTTTTGCACCATATAATTTGTAATATTGACCTTGCTTTTTAATTGCATGAACCTTTTTTTAAGGTTTGTGGCATATGTGCCCAACTACACCACAGCCATTCTGCACCTAACACTTTCTTCGGGTGGTAGAGTTGTAGAGTCTTGTTTGTAGTTCAACAAACAAAATTGTGAGGTCCTTGGTGGAGTACACAAAATGGTTTAGTTATATAGCAACATTGATGTCTCTACAATTATGAGTACTACCCAAGATGTGAATGTGGTGCACCCTTCCTCTTTTATAAGCTTGTTAGCTTCTTGGATAAGCTATCTAGCTTGTGGACCCCCAATCCTCATTCAATATGCCCTCCTTAGCCAATTTAGGAGTTGCTGCTTTGAGTGGCTTTCTTTCTTTGTTATGTTTCCTTGCTTTAGTTTGTTTTTCCATGATTTATGTTGCGTTGCTGCTTTTCACAACTTTCCTGCTTTTCTTCCACCTTCTGCTTTTCCTTCTTTTTGCCAGTTTCCTTCTTTTCACTAACACTTTGCTTTGTGCTGTTGTTTTCCAGTTTCCATCTTTTGTAAAGCAAGTCTTGAGGCCCACCTTATACTCTATGCGCCCTCTTGGGCCCTGCTATGCGTTATCCACTCATTTAAAAATAATAATAATCAATTATTTAATTAAAATTCCAAACTATAGGTTACATGCTTCTAAATAATACCTATGCCAAAATTTATCCCAAGCTAATTAATATGAATTTATTTCTGAACCCATAGGGATGAGATTAGTTAGGAAGATGACCATGGAGACTCATACCTATGCCAAAATTTATCCCAAGCTAATTAATATGAATTTATTCCTGAAACCATAGGGATGAGATGAGTTAGGGAGATGACCATGGAGACTCTAAAGTGGAGACATTACAAAATCCTCCTTGGAGAAACTCCCTAGAAGCTTTCTCGTATTTTGTGAATGATGCGCAGGGAAATGCCATCGGCGGCCTAGTTGTATGCATAACCTTGAGGGACCTAGGTGGAGTTGACCTCATGATCCTTGGCCAATATGGCATCAGCATGACAAGTCAAACCACTGGAGCTAACCCTTGGGGTTCAATTGAATAAATATCTACATTAAATAATGTATGATATAATAATTATATATATTGCCCAGAGCCACAATTATAGAGTAACAATAACTTTTGGTAGATGGACATTTTTCACACTTCACTGAGATTTCCTTCTTGCCTTGTCACAGTCCAATTATCCTTGCTGGCAGATGAAGTGGCCATCACTTCTGGCCAGACATTCCCACTGTTGCCATTTCTTCCGTCAGCTCCATTCCCTGCCTTTCTTTCTGAATCATCCCTTTGTGGTTCACCTCATGCTTCCACTTTCTCTGGTTGGTTATTGTTTTTTTCTTCTCTAAGCACTTAAATGCCTGATAGTATTAACCTTTTCTTAGATTCTGCCACTTTGTTTGCGTGGGGTCTTCTTCTCAATTGGCCTCAGTGCCCAATAGTTAAAGAACTTATTAGGATTGTTGGTAATCTGAATTTGTTTCATCACTATTAGTAGTTTGACATTAGTAAAATGTGCTGTTTATAATGTTTAGTAGGTATCAGTGCACAAGGTGAGTGCAAAGCGATATAAATTTCTTTGGAAATGCTTGTGCTAAAATTAGTTATTTGATTAAAGAATGTAAACTAGAAACTGAGCCATTTTGATTTCAACTTCATTGCTGACTATTTAAATGTCTTTGGAAATGCTGGTGCTAATATTAGTTATGTGAATAAGAAATGTAAACCAGAAACTGTACCTTTTGATTTCAACTTCATTATCAGCTATTTGTTGCTGGTAAATTAATCAGGTTGACTCTGGTCAGACATACTTGTATAAGATAGTCAGGGGTTAGAAAGTGTGGTTAGGTATACAGTTTATCCAATTTGATGACTTCTGATTATTCTTGAGAACTTTGGAATTTAAATTCTTATATTTGAAGCTCCGATGGTCTATTTAAAATCCATCTTTTTCTTAGTTGCATATCATACTGTATTTTGTCCACTAATTGCAAGATGAAAGAAAAGTTGTTTCCAAAGAGGACATCGATGAGGACGACAAAAAATGTGGATAATATGATAGTCCTAATGTTGCAAGAAATGTTACTCTATCAAATGAAGGAGGATTGAAAGTGCAGTTTTTCATATTACAAATTTATTTATACATCAAAATTTCTCACATGGTGTTAAATTTAACAGGTGGACTCTTGAAGCAAGTGGTCAATTGGAGCCAAGGAGGAGTGCTTTGGAAGATGATTTTGAAGAGGAAGAAGAAAAAGAAGAGGAAGACCAAACACTGGCTGGTTTGGATTCACTTGCACTAGATAAGGTTGCTATCCATCATTGCTTTCTGGTTTATGTCTAATTTTTGGTATATACTACATATATACTTGGATGGTTACTGAACATTTGTTCTATTTGTAGGACCATCGTCGTGGCAGGAGTTCTCCAAGGGAGAGAGATAGAGATGGTAAAAAACGAGATATGTATAGGCAACACAGGTACCATTTTCCTGATTTTGTTATTAGGTTTCTTGACAGGCCAAGTAAAGAAAGATTGGATTTTAATATTTTATGCTTGCTTGGAAATTTTGGATACGATGGTATCCTTTTTGAATTTGTTTTACCCCATGTATAGTATGGATGTTTTTCAGGTGGCTTTTAGCTATACAGCCCATATCGGGGGCTTGTTTTCTTTAGCATTATTTTACTTTGATGTTTATGTGTTTCCATTTGTTATGGATTCAGGTATAATGCAATGGCTGCCTCTACATTGCTATTACTGTTAATTGGATTTTCTCCCATTTTGGCATGTGTTACTCCATCTTTTGGGTGTCTTGTCTACCTATATTATCTTCTCAATGTAGTAGTAGGTTCCATGTTTATTCATATCAGAATTCGTCTTATGCATTTGATTTTTGGAATAAAATGCCAGGTTTGAGCTGTTGTATGGCGCCTACCTTATTTTCGTGCAGGCTGTGATGTTTTATAGATGAACAGTCACCGAATTCTTTGATTTCATCACCTACATCTGATATTGTCGTTCTTTCATTCTTAGTGTATATTATGCTGAACCTCTTGTATATAGTAGAGTAACCAGTGATAATGAACCATATTACATGCTAAAGCTTTCATTCTTGTCTCAATTGAAATGGATCTACTTTTGACCTGTTCCGCTGTGTGCTAAACCCTTCATTCTAGTCTAACTGGAATATAAGCTCAGGCAACTTCATCGTCCAGGGTTTGAATGTTCAAATTTGGGCAGGACAACCTTTTGATGTGGCCAAATGACGTTGTCAACATTCAAGGATTGAGTCGGACTGAAACCCTTCAATTTAGAGTTCCCACCCTTTAAGACTCATTCTCTGGTGTAACCATTCCGGATAACCTCAAGTTTGGTGGAACAAATATACACAGATTTGCATGGCACTGGCTTAGGGTATTGAAAAAGAATGTATAATTGTTTTGTATTTTGTTCTTTGCACAAAAGAAAGCAGTAAACAGAGGGAAGGAGGATGTTTAAAATCTCTCAAAGGTAGGACAACTCAATTTGGAAAGACTTCAAGATGAACACCTAACCATCCCCAAGATCAGAACAAAAGCTTTTCAAGAGCAGTAAGACTAATGCACTAAAAAACGTTCAATCCATGAAAAGAGAGTGATGACAAAACCCTTGAAACAGTAGGACAACTATAAAAGGAGGCATACATGATAATTGGGACTATGAAGATGTATAGTCCATTTAACATTATAACATTCTGATAAAACACCCAAGGACATGAAGTGTAATTGGGATAAACAAAATAAATTCCGAGTTCAAATACCTTTCAAATAACTAGTGAACTCTAGTAGAGAGGAAATCTAAATGCAAATAAGACCAACAAACAGATGGTATCAGAAGGTGTACTCCAATCCTACCTTCAAATGCAGATGTTGTTCTCTATTAAGTATGATAGCTTTCTGTGAATGGTTACATAATCCTACGAATTAGTCTTCTGTAATCAGCTGTTCCTCCTCTTGGGAACGTTCTCCTCTCCCTTTTTTTCTGTTTCTGTTCTTTTTCTATCCAAAATACTCATCATAATACTATTCCCCCCCAAAAAAGCCTGACATATTGACTCTTGAAATGGTAACGCTAACCCTAGGGACAGTTAGTGTTTGAATTGAAACCCCAAGCCCAACTAGGTTCTGACCCTAACTCGAGGTTGCTCATTTCAGAGTAACAACAGGGTATCGGAAGGAGCATCAGGGCTTACTAAGTCTTCTTCATAGCTTTCCAGAGTTCTTGCTGCTCTTGTGGATATTACAACTAGTCCTGGCATGACAGGTTCCCCATTTCCATGCTCATTTGAATGAACACTAGTTTCTCCTTAATTTGCTTGCAATTAGTAAATTGTGCTTCAAAGGTGTCTTCGGCTCTTCTTCCATGGAGTCCATGTTGTACTTCTTATCAAGCCTCCTGCAAAACCAAAGAAAACATACACAATGCCCCAGTTTTTTTAAAACAAAAATAGAAAAATATGGTGAAAATGTTCTGCACGACCTCACCTCATCTCCTTCAAGAAATCTGCAATTTCAGAAATATCGTTATTGTTTTTCAATGTTTGCAGATAGAGATATCTAACTAGGTATTGGTAAATTGTTTCTCCAGAAATACTTTGTTTCTGTTCCCTTTCATTTGTAGTTTTTCCTTTGGAAGAATAGAAGAATGTTTACAGGCTTGTTAACTTCATTTTGACTGTACCAATGAGGGAATGGGGAGAAAATCGTTCAACAAATAAAGTGGTGAAAGAGAGAGACTCATCGTTCAACAACAAAGAGAGAGAGAGACTCAAATAAAGTGGTGAAAGACTGGAGACTCAACGTTCAACAAATAAAGTGTTCCCATCTCTTTATCCAATTGCTCATGGCTATATTTACTCAATTTGTGTATGAATTTTCTTACTTATAATCAGATCCTTTCCTGTTTTTATTGTCTATAAAATAGAAGCATGCTTTTAACTGACGCTGACATCACATACGCATTTCTATTCTATTTCCATGTTAGCCTGTTTACGCAGGGTTGCTGTTAGTTTTTTTATGGTCTTTTTCTCTCTTTGATACTAACATCCTACCTCACTCTGGGACTAGCACTGCTTAGAGGTCCTGTGTTATTTTTGGGTGTGATGCCTTTGTCTTTTGCAAGCTTAAAAGACAAAGTGGTCCTTCGGTTTCTCCCATTCTGTTACAAGTAATCCTTTGTTAAGGATTTTGTTCCACGTGAATAGGACCATCTCTCTCAGACTCGTATCTCTCCCATTCTGTTACAATAAAAGGTATTGACTAAATACAGCTTCCTAGGGTTGTCTTTCAGACAATTGAACAACTGATATAAGTGAAGATCGTCTTTTTAACAGGTTCACCTGACATATATTTTCTTTTCTTATTGCATCCTAAACTTGTCTAAAGGACTACTGTTTTGATTGCTGTTGGTGTATATTTGATTGCTCAAGCACGAGGATGTCTACTGATTGTGTTATTTCCAATTTTGCTATAGATGCATTTTCTAGTCATAAGCAAATCAGCACATGATTTAAAGCAATTATATTTTTGATATAGATATACTTATACCGTTCCTGATTAATTTTATGCAGAGATCGTAATTATGATAGGGACTATGATTATGATCGTAGCAGAGGAAGAGAGAGAGATAGGGACAGGGACAGAGACAGAGATCGAGACTATTATCGTGATCGTGACCGGTTGCGAGACGGTAGAGACCACCTCCGGGAAAGAGACCGGGAATATCACAGAAGAGACCGTGAGAAGGAAAGAGACAGACATTGGGACAGGGAAAGGCGCCGCAGCCGATCACGTAGTCGTAGCAGAAGCAGGGATCGGAGAGATCGTGATCATGACATGCAATCCGATTATAAGAAGCGACACCGTAGTGCAAGTCCTCAGAACCGCAAACGAATGGATAAAGATGCATTGGAAGGAGAGCATTTTGGTGGTCGAGATGAACAGAAGAAAAAGAAGGAAAAGAAAGAAAAGAAAGAGCCTGCAGCTGACGGAACAGACCATCCTGACCCAGAAATTGCAGAAGCCAATCGCTTGCGTGCAGCATTAGGATTAAAGCCTTTAAAACTTTGACATTGTTAAAGACTGTCTTGCCAGATTTATTTGTACGGGAAGAATTTAGATCGCTTCATTGCTACTCGAGGGGATGTGTGTCGAGATGTTGACGGAACGCTTGGAACTCTATCATTGTCACATGTAGAGACTTAGTATATTCACTTTGGCACCTGTATGTTGGCAGGTATCTGTTACCAGGGATTCGATGCATGCTTTTGTATGTATAATATCAATTTAATTCATGTGGGCCGGTTTTATTTTCCAGTGTTTAATGGAAGGCTTATACAATTACAATTTCAAAGCGAATGACTTCTATCTCAGCGGCATTCTTAACCTTAAGGATTATATTACTTGTGCCTATGCATTTGATAGATTGAACAATATTCGATTGGTCGTCTTTGTATGTTGGATGGAACTTCAAAAGATAAGTTCCTTTTGTAACCAGTGGTACAGATTGCGAGCTTTAGATTGCCTGATTGGCCAATTTCAAAAGTTTCTTTTCAATGCTATACATTTATCTCTGTTGATTCTAACATTGTCCTTGAAAGATAAGGAACTGTTATGTCTTGTTAGCCATCTGTGATCCAAAGGGTAGGTTTTACTTAAGTAACAATTCATTATGGTGGATATTATACATTAACTATACGATGGTAATATATTCACTAATATGTGGATGTATAATTTGTTTATTACCATTATTATAATTTATTTTATTTCGTTAAAATTGTTTCTATTTCTATTAACAAATAAGCTTCATTTCTTTGAATGGATCCCTTGATGATGGGTAGAGTGCAATGCAATACATATTCAAAAACTTCACTAAAATAATAATATGCACCGAAAGTTAAAAGAAGGCGGGTATCATAACTAACCTCCACTAGGAGTAGCATTGGGGGTACCAAACTATTATAAACATAGCCAAAATTTACAGCTACAAGAAATAAAGTGCATGGGTCAAAAAAATTTAATCTTGCCATTCCTGTTAGGAACAAAGGAACAAAGATCAGGACCATAATCATCAAAATTATAAAAGAAAGTGTCAAGCAGCTGCAAGGGCCAATTGATCATCTTTATCACTATTGAGCTGCCTTTCCCATCCTGTTTTGGTTGGTGTGGGCTTAAAGAGATCTACTTCTCATTTTTCATTCTCTTGCTCTTAGGGCTTCCAACTTCTGACATTGCCAATGCCAGTGTGGTAAACTTATTGTTTGAGGGCGGGAAGGAGGGTTGCGACACCTACTATGTTGGCACTCATGATGCTCTCACAAATTGACCTATGTTGTGCTGAGATCGATCACCATTGTCTTGGGAATGGTCCCAAGGGTCATGAAGAAACTACATGTTGCTCTCGGTTGTGGTTCAAGTGGTTCGTCCCAAGTATTCCAAAGGGTGGCTGTGCCCATGTCAACCTTTTGGTTTGAATATTGCCCTACAAGGAAAGATTAATCCATTTGTCACGAAAAAGAGATGTATAAGGGCTTAGTTCAAGTGCTTTGTCCCTAGTATTCTAAGGATTGGCAAAGGGTGGCTATGCCCATGTCGACCTTTTGGTTTGAATAATGCCTTGTAAGGAAAGATTAATCCATTGGTCACAAAAAGGAGATATGTAAAGGCTAGGTTGAAAATGTTATTGTTTTTCTTTTTCAAAGTAGAAACAATGCATCAATCTTACAAGCTTTGATGCACATTAGAACTTAATAGAGTAAGCTTATTCTCCCTTAAAAGGGTAGTTTTCCATGAGATATGGTTTGAGGATTTGATGAAATAAGGTCAAGAATCATTGCCACATTGATTTGCCGAAATTGCATACCCAAAGAGATGTTCAAGTTACTTAAGGCTATTATGGAGGAAGTAGGCATTGGCCAACGACCAAGTGTCCTAGGACGGGGGATTGTATGGAGAAGGACACTTGGTTGGACAGAACTCCGGAAAAACAAAACCCTAATCTGCTCCTGAACCGACACTGCATAAATTTAGCTCCAAATCCAGATCTGACATCTTGACCTGGTAAGATCTAAATCTTTTGTATTTCCATTTGAGGTTCTCAGTTAAGATGTCTCATCATACCAAGCTTGATGAAAAGCTTGAGGGAGCTGATAACTTCCGAGCCTAGAAGTATAGGATCTCCCTGGTCCTAGAAGAAAATGAGTTGGACTCCTATATCAGTGAGGAGGTTCCAGTTCTAGAGGGAGATGAGGCTAAGGAGGCTTTACACAAGAAGAAGTTGGTTATGGCAAAGATGATTATTGCTGATTCAATCAATGATCACCTCCCACCACAGGTGTCCTTCCTAAAGACACCTAAAGCTATGTTTGATGTCGTAACCAAATTGTTTGAAGGGAAGAACATAAATCAGAAGATGACTCTGAGAAACCAATTGAAGAATGTAAAGATCTAGAATGCAGAAACCATCCAGTATTACTTTGCAAGGGTCTCTCAGATCAAGGAACAGTGGGAAGCAGTAGATGAAGAAGTGGAAAATGCAGAGATTGTAATGACCACCTTGACTGGTCTCCCTAGATCATGGGACTCCTTTATTCAACGAATCTGTGCCAGAAAGAAGTTAGTCAAGTTCAGCAGACTATGGGAAGAATGCTCTTAAGAAGAAGCTCGGATAACAGCTCGAGAAGATAAGATGGGAAGTAAAGATCAAGCTCTCACAGTTCACTCCAAGAAAAGCAGAAGAAACTCTCATCACTCTAGAGGTAAGACCTTTCACCATAAAGATAACATTAGAAATTACTTATCTAAATTAAGATGCTATACATGTGATGAAAGAGGACACTTTGCCGAAGACTGTCCTAGAAACAAGATTAAACTACCATAAGAAGAAGGGAAACACGAAAATACATCATGCTCATGCTGTAGAGGATGATGAACCTTCCTCAAAGAGAACCAGATATGAAAGTGAAGATTCTTCAAGTGATGAAGAATATGTTTTGATTTCCGTTCTCACGGGAAACATTACTCACGGAAGCAATGATTGGCTTATAGACAGTGGGGCTTCCAAGCATATGACAGGATTTAAGGAATCCTTTGTGAAACTATCAGAACATGAATCACCTCACAAGGTGAAGCTCGGAGATGACTACCAGTATCCAATAAAAGGTAGTGGGGAATCCTCCTATAAGCTAGACTCTGGAAAGTCTATGACAATGAAGGAAGTATTGTTTGTACCAGGACTAAAGAAGAACCTCCTCTCCATATCTGCATTAGATGCAAAAGGAATGAGGGTTGCATTTATAGATGGCCAAGTCATCATGTGGCCAAAGGGAAAGACTATTAATGATGTAGTAGTGATTGGGGAACAAGGAGGAATATACAAATTGAAGGGCCATCCAAAACAAGCCTTGGTCCATGACATAGTAGAGCCAAATGAACTTTGGCATAGAAGGCTTGCACATGTGCATTACAGAGCACTACCACTTGCAAGCAAAGCTGTTGAAGGTCTTCCAGAAATTCAAACAAAATATGACGGAGTCTGCAAAGGATGTGCGAAAGGAAAGAACACAAAGAAGACATTTCCAAGTAGCGAGAGCAAAGCAAAAAGAATCTTGGAAATTATCCACTTCGATGTATGCGGTCCAATGTCATCAAGGTCACTAAGCGGGTATGTATATTATGTTTCTTTTATTGATGACTTTTCTAGAAAGACATGGATTTACTTCATGAAGAACAAAGATGAAGTATTCAACCAGTTCAAGGAATTCAAAGCTTTGATCAAGAACCACATTTAAAAGAAGATCAATAATTTTCGATCAGATAATGGCGGAGAATTCACATCAAATGAATTCAAAGAGTTATGCAAAGACTCAGGGATTAAGAGGGAGTTGTCCACTCCATATAATCCTCAACAGAATGGGATTGCAGAAAGGAATAACAGAACTATCATGGAAGCTACAAGAGTAATGCTTCATGATCAAGATCTTCCTATGCATCTATGGGCAGAAGCTGCTTGAACAACAGTGTATGTACAGAACCGTACTCCACACAGAGTATTCGAGAACAAGACACCTGAAGAAGTCTTTTCCGGCAAAAAACTAAAAGTCAACCATCTCAAAATATTCGGCTATCCAGTGTACATACACATTCTAAAAGAAAAGAGAACTAAATTAGATCCTTCAGGAAAGAATGGTATATTTGTGGGATACTCTGAAAGCTCGAAGGCTTGCAGGATATACTTCGCAGGATTCAAGAAGATCAACATCAGCAAAGATGTGACATTTGATGAAGACTCGGCTTACAACAAATCCAGAAAGAAACCTGTTGAAGAACTTGAAGAAGCACCCAGAATTCATGATACAACTATGAATGAAGAAACTCAAGAAGAAGATCGAGAATTTGAAGAACCACAAGAACCTGTAGATCCACCTCAGGAGAAGAATCCTCATAAGAGGAAACCTGCTTGGGTACGAGAAGCTATCCAAGGTGCAGAAAGATATGGGGCTCCAGAAGAGAATCACAGAGAAAGAAAGAGGACCAGATCCTGCTCCGGGTATGTAGCATTATTATGTGATTTCATCGATAAAGAACCTTCCAATTATGAATAAGCGGCAGAACAGAAAGAATGGAAGGATGCTATGATTGAAGAGTATCAATCGATCATGAAGAATGATGTTTGCGATGTTGTCCCAAGACCAGAAGGGAAGTCAGTTGTAACTTCCAAATGGATCTACAAGATCAAGCATGCTGCAGATGGTAGCATAGAAAAATATAAAGCAAGATTTGTTGCTCGTGGTTTCCCAGAAAGAAGGAATAGACTATGAAGAAAATTTTGCACTTGTAGCCAGATACACTTCCATCAGATCAGTACTTGCCCTGGCTGCAGTGATGAAATGGAAGATACACCAGATGGATGTCAAGACTGCTTTCTTGAATGGTGTAGTGGAAGAGGAAGTATATGTAGAACAACCACTTAGTTTTGAGACACATGACATGGAGTCTTATGTGTGTAGATTGAAGAAATCCCTGTACAGTTTGAAACAGGCACCCAGGACATGGTACGGCATAATTGACAACTTTCTATCAAGTTCGGGCTTTACCAAGAGTAAAGTAGATTCCAACCTTTACTACAAGGTTGAAGATGGCAACCCAGTGATGCTCCTACTGTATGTAGATGATCTGTTTGTAATAGGTATGGATGGGATGATTGCTGATACGAAGAGGACGCTTGCTGCCGAGTTCGAAATGAAGGACTTGGGTATGATGCATTATTTTCTAGGCATGGAGGTGTGGCAGAATGCAGATAGAATTTCCGTGGGACAAGGGAAATATATAGTAGAGATCCTGAAGAGGTTCGGGATGATGGACTGCAAGGCCATGACCACACCTATGGCATCGAACCTGAAGCTATTAAGTGATGCTTCATCAGAAACGGTTGATGCTATGATGTATCGTCAGATGATTGGGTCCTTGATGTACCTGCTGAACATGAGACCAGATATTTGCTTTGCTGTGAACATTTTGAGCCAGTTCTTGACAGATCCGATACATGTTCACTTGATTGGTGCAAAGCATATTCTGAGGTACCTGATGGGTACATTTGATTATGGGCTCAAGTATAAGGCGAATCAGAAGATTAACTTGGAGGGTTATGTTGATTCAGATTGGGCAGGCAGTGCCATCGATAGGAAGAGCCTTTCAGGTTGTTGCTTCAGTATGGGATCATGTGTGATCTCTTGGTTTAGCAGGAAGCAATCCTGTGTGGCACTGAGTACAGCTAAAGCAGAGTATGTCGCAGCTTGTTCAGCTAGTTGTGAGGCAGTATGGCTAAGGAAGCTATTGTCTAATTTATTTGATCTCCAGTTGGATGCTACTTGTATATATTGCGACAACCGGAGTTGTGTGAAGTTGTCAGAGAACCCGGTGTTTCATGACAAGTCGAAGCATATCGAGATCAAATATCACTATATCAGGGATATGGTGTAGAGGGGAGCATTGAAGCTCCAGTATGTTGTGACGGATGAACAGATAGCTGATGTATTGATGAAGCCATTAGCCAGAGTTAAGTTTGAGTACTTCAGGGAGAAGCTTGGTGTTCTCCACATCGAGGTTCCTTCCAAGGGGAAGTGATGAGTCCATGAGCCATTCTGACATGGTGAGAGGATTGGTTCCTTCCATGGTCAGATGTAAGGGCTGAGCCATTCTGTTATGGTGAGAGGATTGGTTCCTTCCATGTCAGATATGAGTGCTGAGCCATTCTGATATGACTGCAGGATTGGTTTCTACATGATCAAATATAAGGGCTATTGCCATTCTTGGAATGGAGGTGCCTGGTCAGTTACCAGGAATACTTGGTCTAGGACTGAGGGCCATTCTGATATGACTGTGGGATGTGTTCCCACATGATCAGATATGAGTGCATGGCCATTCTGATGTGATTGAGGGATGTGTTCCCACTTGATCATACATAAGCGCTGATGCCATTCTCTTGGAGAATGGAGGCACCTGGTCAGTTACCAAGAACCCTCAACTTGGGGTTGAGAGCCCTTCCAGCATGGTTGCAGGATGTGTTCCCGCATGGTTGGATGTAAGTGCAGAGCCTTTTTAGCATAGTTGCAGGATGTGTTCCCGCATGGCTAGATATAAGTGCTGAGCCTTTCTGATAGGGTTGTGGGATGTGTTCCCGCATGATCGGATGTGAGTGCTGGGCCTTTCTGATGTGAATATAGGATTGGTTCCTACATGATCAAATGTGAGTGTTGGGCGTGCCTTTCTGACATGGTGTTGGATTTGTTCCTCTCATGGTCAGCTATAAGTGCTGAGCATGCCATTCTGACTTGGTGTCAGATATAAGCGCTGAAGAAGACCTACATAGAGGCTAGGCCTACAACCATCATGAAAAATCGCTGGCTCTGTAGAACTCCCTGTGATGAGAAGAATCATGAGATAGCACCCGTGATGATGATCTAGGGTATGCATTTCTGACATGGTGTTGGATGTGTTCCTTTCATGGTCAGATATAAGTGCTGGGCGGGCCATTCTGACTTGGTGTTAGAGATAAGCGTTGAAGAAGACCTACATGGAGGTTAGGTCTACAACCATCATGAAAAATGGTTGGCTCTGTAGAACTTCCTGTGATGAGAAGAATCATGAGATAGCACCCGTGATGATGATCCAACAATGATGATGATCCAGATTGAGTGATGATCCATATCCAGAGATGATGCTCCAGCGATGATCTAGATCGAGTGATGATGATCCAGATCGAGTGATGATCTAGATCCGAAGATGAAGATGACTTGAAGATAAAGATAATCCAAAGATGAAGATGATTTGAAGATGACGTCGACTCGATGATGATCTAGATGATACAGAGAAGAAGACTTGTGCTGATAAATTGTGTCGAGAGAATACCTTCCTAGTTAAGAGGGAGTCTTGATGTAATTGTAACTTCAGAATGTATTCACTTGTATATCTTATGTATTGTACCCCGATGTTTATTCCGGGATGTGTTTGTAATGTACTTGAGTCATGTCATGCCCTGATGTTCCTATCGGGAGGTTCTATAATGTAAACAAGTCATGTCAAGTCATTGTGGGTAACCCTCCTATTGATCAGGGGTTAAAGTCCGCGCAGTTCCGGGGCACTAGGGTTATTAGATTCTCCTAGAGAAGTCGGCCCTAGTAGGGTTTAGTCAAGTCGGGAATTAGTATAAATAGAGAGCTAGCCTCTCTATTTATCACACACTCACACTCAGTTGCAGCACATAGCTGAGGAAGAAGAAGACACTGGGGCTAAGAAGAAAGAAGGTTACTGCTGTCGGGAGATTATCTTACTGTTTTGGGGTTTTACTTTTGGTGCTGATTCTATCTCCGAGGAAGTTGCGGGGTTTTCTCTATTTATAGTTTCCCCGAGGAAAAACACTGTGTTCATTGTCTCTTGTGTTTGATTGCTGTGCTTGTTATTCTCTTAGTTAAAGATCCTAATATAATGCTAGCTTAATGTTAAAAATCTAACAAAACACTGACTACCTCATGGGCCTTATTCAATAATAGGGCTTGGTCCTCATTACATTAAATGGATACCATACTTATCTTATTCTTATCTCCAATCATCCCATAGGCCCCTACTAAGCCCCTAGGGTGAATTCCAACATAGACCAACTTCATAAGTAAGGATATTGAAACCATAAAGGCATAAGAATTTGAAAGAATGATGGCCTGTGACGGATGTGCATGACCAAAGAGTCTAGAACTACATCATGGGCAAATATATTGAAATCATGAAGGACTAGGAATTTGATGGAAAAATGGCTTGTGATGGATTCAAATGGCTAACCAATCTCTCATCTTTGTAAGTAAGTAGATAAAGGCTACGTTCAAATGGATGATCAACGATTGAAAAGAACAAAAACTTTTAACTTTGGTGATCAACCTCTATTTCTTTCCGCTAGTATGAAAGTAGAAGGAAGAATGATGTACATGTATTCTATAAATTTAAATTATTTATGGTTTAAACCACTTCAAGATATCATTGTTGGTCATACTTGGAGAAGTAATATAATAATTTGCCTTAATGCATTGGTGGTCTAGATTGCCATTAGCATGATACCATTTGGCACATTTCCTTTGTTTAACTTTGCATAATAAAAAGTAATGCATGCCAATCTTAGAGCACCATTGCTATGAATCCAAAGAAGATTCATAGATTCACCTACCAAAAAATATTCTTTCAAATCTTGCTTTTCCCATTCTTTTTTGTTGGCGTGGGCTTAAAGAGATCTACTTCCCATCTTTCATTCTCTTGCTCTTAGGGATTCCAACTTTTGACATTGCCAATGCTAGTGTGGTAAATTTATTGTTTGAGGGTAGGAAGGAGGTTTGCGACACATACTATGTTGGCACTCATGATGCTCTCACAAATTGACCTATGTTGTGCTGAGATCGATCACCACTGTCTTGAGAATGGTCCAAGGGTCATGAAGAATCTACATATTGCTCTTGGTTGTAGTTCAAGTGGTTCGTCCCTAGTATCCCAAGGGTTGGCAAAGGGTGGCTATGCCCATGTTGACCTTTTGGTTTGAATAATGCCTTGTATGGAAATATTAATCCATTCGTCACGAAAAAGAGATGTATAAGGGCTTGGTTGTAGTTCAAGTGGTTCATCCTTAGTATTCCAACGATTGGCAAAGGGTGGCTATGCCCATGTCGACCTTTTGGCTTGAATAATGCCTTGTAAGGAAAGATTAATCCATTAGTCACGAAAAGGATATGTATAAGGGCTTGGTTGAAAAAGTTGTTTTTTTTCCAAAGTAGAAATAATGTTTCAATCTTGACAAACGTACATTAGAACTTAATAAAGTACGCTTACTCTCCCTTAAAATCGCAGTTTTCCATGAGATATGATTAGAGGATTTGATGAAACAAGGTCAAGACTCATTGCCACATTGATTTTCCAAAATTGCAGACCCAAAGAGATGTTCAAGTGACTTAAAGCTATTATGGAGGAAAAATGCATTGGCTAACAACCGAGTGTCCTAGGATGGGGGATTGTGTGGAGTAGGCTTTTTGGTCTTAATCAAGGATTTCTAGACACTAGCTTATACATGTGGATTAACGGTTAAGAACACGTGTTTCCTCCTAATAGGTCACAGGTTCAAATCCATAGGGGTTAGGGTATGTACACCTTTGTAGACTTTAGTAGCTACATTCTTGCACAGAGGGGAGTCCCTTGTCTCACAAACAAGGGGGTCTCATACACCAAATTGGTGTTTGGCTTGGTTGTGACCTTAAAAATATATTATTATTATTATTATTAAAAGCCAAGGGAAGCACCACTTGCAATTAGGGAGTAAAGTTTCATCATGTGAGGTAATATGCTAATAAACAAATAATTAGTGACTTTTGTTGATTTGTTTCTTCTTGTTTCAAGAGAGGCACTCTGGACCCTAAATATAGAATTGAAGGCTCATGTTGTCTATATATTATAAAACCTTTATATTTTATTTTTGTCCCCATTCTATATGTTGCCTGAAGTTTTTGTTGTTGTCTATAGATTATGTAGCATTTATTGTTTTAGTTTGTCCCCATTCTATATGTTGTCTTGTCATTGATTTGATTCTTGATACCTACTTTGTCTCTAAAGACCCAACATGTCATAATATTCTTGAAATTAACTCTCCTCCTATGAACATGTTTTTTTAGCCCAAGATCAAGTCTTTCGACTCTTTAGTTTCAATAATGATGTGATCAATGGTTGAAAGCAAACAAATTGAGGCAAGGGCTAGGTGATTATAGTAAGAGTTGAGTTTGATATGAATCCAAGGGGAGCATATATGAGGTTTAATGTATATGTTATGGGGTAAATGTGTATGTGATAGGCTAAGTCACCGGACACGTCCATATGGCCCCTCATGTCCTGTGGGGTCGTGTCAGACATGGATACGGCTTAAACACGTGTTTTTTTGTATCATGTAATCGAGACACGAAAATACAAGTGTCAAACACGTGTTGAAGTCGTGTCCTGACACTGTCCAAAACGTGCTGCGATTCCAGGATACGAAAAGCCGGAAAAAGACGCCCACGACTTTTGTAAAAGAGAATTTTCTCATTCATTTCTGCATTTTCCAAGTGAAGGGAGAGGTTACAGTGATTTTTTTGCAGGTGAAAGAAGATTTGAATCATTTGAGGGAGGATTTTGTTTAAGGATTCAAGCTCACCATCAAGAAAGAAGAATAATGTCTCAATCAGCTAGGGCAACAACTAAAGGGAAAATGAATGGGAGAAATGCTCCATCTAGTGCCTCTTCTCCTCTTCCTCCAAGCATATCCTCTTCTACTCTTGCTAGTGCTCCAACTTCTTCTAGTGGAGCTCATGCTCAATTTAACCTTGTTTTAGGAAGACACCAAGTCCAAGAGAGTAAATAATCTTTGTAGAAGTATGTGACAAGGGAAGAAGGGCCTGGAGTAAAGCTTGGTGGGGGAGGCAATGTGAGTTGGAGTTGCAATTTTTGCAAGAATGAGTTCAAGAGCACATATTACCGGGTTAAGGGCCATTTGTTGGCCTTTCCTTGTGGGATTCCTTCATGTAAAGCAATGCGTAACACCCAAAGGAGGGAGATGGAAAGAGAGGATCATGTTGGCCAAGGGAAGGTGGCAACAACAAACAAGACACAACACAATGAGGATTATCTTTCATTCTTGAGGAAACCCTCTAGCACTAGGACTCCACCTAGCAAATATGGGAGTGAGGTTGATACTCATCCAACAAGAAAGAGGAGGACTACAAGTGGTCCAATGGACACGATTTTCCAACAAGAGGCAGGAGAAGAGGTGGACCTTACCGTTGCATTATTTTTCTACCTCAACTTCATTTCATTCAATGTTGCACACTCACCATTGTTCATTGAGATGTGTCAAAGTCTAATTGAAAGAGCTCCAACTGGTTATATGCCTCTTGGTTCATAGAAGCTTAGAACCACATTGTTGGTTAAGGAAAAAAGGAGGTGGATAAAATGATTGAGCCAATTAGATAAAAATGGCCCATAGTCGGTGCAATATTGTTTCATTCAATGTTGCATACTCACCATTGTTCATTGAGATGTGTTGAAGTCTAATTGAAAGAGATTCAACTGTTTATATGCCTCTTGGTTCATAGAAGCTTAGAACCACATTGTTGGTTATGGAAAAAAGGAGGTAGATAAAATGATTGAGCCAATTAGATCAAAATGGCCCACAGTCGTTGTCAATATTGTTTGTGATGGATGGGCGGACGCATCACACCATCCACTCATGAATTTCATGGTGTCTTCCCCAAATGGACTGGGGTTCTTGAAAGCGGTGGATGCTCTTGGGAAATACAAGGATGCACGGTATATGGGTGAGTTGTTAATCAAAGTCATTGAAGACGTAAGTGTTAATTCTTGTGTAGAAATTATCATGGACAATGCGATTGTTTGCAAGGCTACTGGAATGATTGTGGAAACTAAGTATCCACAAGTATTTTGATTTTGGACACCTTGCATTGCTAATTTACTTGTTCTTTGAATTTAGCACAAGATTCATCTAGGCCCTAGGGGAAAGGTCAATTTATAGATTTTCATTTGAGTTGTTAGTTTAGTCTTGTAGAGTATAGAGTCTAGACTCATTTATACTTGATTTTATTGATCTTATAGGTATTTTGGACACCTGTCGTTGTCTATTCTTTGAATTTAGCACTAAAATCTATTGCTTTAGGAGTGACATGGATTGGAAAACTTATTGAAGATACACGCCATATCCGTAACTTTGTAAAAACCACACCAAATCCCTCACAATCTACAAAGAGTACACACATATTTAATTGTTGAAGGTTGCATATACTCGGTTTTCTTCCTCATTCATCATGGTCAAGAGGTTGAGGTAGGTCAAGACCGCTCTTGGGTCCATGGTTATTTTAGAGTTTTGGTCCTTTTGGAGAAATACAGATCATGATGCTTCAAAAAACGTAAACGATGTAATGCTAGATGATGGTTGGTGGGAGAGGGTAGATCTTACCATTAATATCATGGAGCCGATAATTTCCTTGTTGCGGTTTGCAGACACAAACCAACCCATCCTAGCAAATGTTTATGAGGGGTGGGATTCCATGATTGAGTCCATGAGAACCATTGTTATGGAGAATGAGTGTGTTGAGTATGAATCACATCGACAAAGAAATTATGGTCCAACATATAGAATATTCTTATCTCCAGGTGGGATAAGAATTGCACACCTTTGCATTGCTTGGCCCACTCATTGAGCCCCAAGTTCTACGGTCATGACTGACTCAATGGTGGGTCGGGCCCCTCACGCAAAGTCCCTCCTCACATGAATGGAGAGATTTCACAGGGGAGGAATATGACATTTAGATGACTACTTCATGATAGAGACCTACTTGAAGTGGTGGAGGAGGGATTTGTAGAGTTTTCCACTGCCACTGAGAGATTTGGAGGCTATGAGGCGCTTAGAGACATGGGGGTTAATAAATCCTACGTTTGGTGGGCAACTCATGGGGCACCATGCCCTATTCTACAAAAGCTATCCTTGAGGGTCATCTCTAAAGTTACTTCATCCTCTTAATGTGAGAGGAATTAGAGCACAGATAGGAACTTGTACAGTTTGAAGAAAAGCAAGCTTGAGTAGTCTAGGCCAGAGATGATGGTGCATGTGCACTCATACCTTTGTCTTATTTATAGGAAGATGGAGGAGTGGGTGAATGAAAAGACAAACATGTGGGATGTCTTTCTTGATGATATGGGTTTGGACAACAATACTGAGTTGACATTAGCCAACATGGATCTTAATGATCCAGTGCTAGAGCTGGTCACTTTTGATGATGGTGATCCTATGGATGGGTCATCCTCCACGCCAGCAGATGCACAAAGAGGAGAAAGACGAGGTCAGGGTAGTGATGATTTTGTTGATTCAAGTATGGAGGATGACTATTGACAGATGAGATTTTTCCGACATTGAGCAAGGCTATAATGCGATATTGGTTGTTGTTGACCAATTTTCCAATTATTCAACCTTCATTCCAACCAAGGTTCCATGTACAACAGAGGAGGTTGAAAATATGTTCTTTAAGAATGTTATGAAGTACTAGGATCTCTCATTGGACATTGTGTCAGATAATGATTTCAAGTTACCGTATACATATTGATGGGAAATCATAACATATCAACGACCTTTTAGAGGATTACTTAAGGCATTTTTTCCATGTAGGTAATCAAATTGGCCAAATTTGTTGGATGTAGCCCAATTCAGTTACAATATGCATAACAGGTTCAAGAACGGGGCATAGTCGTTTTGAGTTGGACAATGTACAACATTTGTTGGCATTCCACATAGTTTTTCAAGTTTGTTATGGGTGAAACCCATCAACCTTGTGAATTATTAAACGTAGGCATAATAGTTTGGAGATGGAACATATCCAATCGACAAGGTGCCGAAAGGATGAATCTTTTGGAAGATCATGGTAGAAAGGAGACCGAATTTCAATATGGAAACTAGGCTTTACTTAAGTTGGGAAGATATAAAGTCAAGCCATCGATTAGCATGCCAATAGTGTGTTGCGACAATTTGAATTTCCATTCAAAGTTCTTAAGAAATTAAGAATGTTTCTTATAGATTGAAGCTATCATAACACATGATAACTCACCATTCAAGTTTCCGTGTCAGATAGTTGAAGCCTTGTAGGATTGCTGAAGGTGATCCTATTAAAAAAGGTCCATCAAGAGGCCATAGGCTATCCATTGATCATGGATAGACCAGAACTAGAAGTGGACAAGGTATTGGTGCATATAACCAATCGTTTTGAAAAGAATCATTGAAAAGAACAATTTGTTAACTTGAAATGCAAGCCTAAAGATGAGGACAACAAGGAGAGTAAAGAAGCATTAATGTAGCAGTATGAAGATAAGATTCGAGTGTTCAAGAAGTAGTTTCTCAAAGAACTTAGAAAAGTGTTGGTTGGGTGTTGAGAGGATACAACAATTTTAGCAAAGGTAAATGCAATACTTTCATTCATAGTTGATGATAAGAACCCATACTTTCACGTCAGTTAAGGTAAGTGGCAAATTCTAGTAGTAGACAACAAGGTTAGACAATGCGTGTCGAATATTGGATATAGTGGTGAACCATCCTAGAGTTTACTTTATACAATATTTGGATGACTTAGGCACACTGCATCAGATGTTTCATTGAACTTCATTGGGAAATTTTCATCTTTTGCAACAAGGGGGCTTGGATTCCCTTCAATGGCTGCCCCATGGTCTGTAGTGTTTTCCCAATAGAAAGAGGGAAGTGCTGAACCTTTTGATAAGTTCAAATGACAACCTGAATCAAGCATACAGTCTAAAAAATATGGTTTATACTCACTAGGGAAAAACTAGATTCGAATAAACATTTTCGGACCAGTGAGCATTCCTAAAGTAAGCATTCTGACTCTGATCTTACTTTAGGAATGCTCACTGGTTCGAAAATGTTTATTCGAATCCAGTTTTTCCCTAGTGAGTATAAACCATATTTTTTAGACTGTATGTTTGATTTAGGTTGTCAGTTGAACTTAGCAAAAGGTTCAACACTTTCCTCTTTCTATTGGGAAAACACTACAGACCGTGGGGAAGCCATTGAAGGGACTCCAGTCCCCCTTGTTGTAAAAGCTGAAAATTTCCCAATGAAGTTCAATGAAACATTTGATGCAGTAACCTGGTACAAGTTAGATGACATTAAAGAAGACTGCATTCTTGGTTCAGAATTCCTGGCCAGAGTTAGTCCTTTTTCTTTTGATCTCCAGAAAATGATATTTTCTTATGTTTTTAATAATTGTATAGTTAAGTTTCCTATCTCTTTTAGTGCTAGTCTGAAATGTGAATCTTTTGTTAAAAACTTTGTGCAGAAAAACAACCCTGCCCAGTTGATGAAAATAGATCGTTGCATAGCCTTTTCAGACATCCATGGAGAGAAAGCTCTTGCAGATATCATTGCAAAGTTGATTAAAGACTATTGCTCAGAAAGCCTGAATGCTTTCTGGACAAGAGAAAAATATTTTGTCTCCTTGCCATTTGATCCATTGCAGAAGATTAAACCAATGAAAGCTTCTGCTCGTCTCATGTCCCCCTCAGAAAGAGATTTATGTGCCTCAGAAATCAAAGAACTTCTAGCCAAAGGCCTGATAGAACCTTCTAAGAGCCCTTGGGATTTCCGAGCCTTTGTTTTAAACAAACATTCTGAGATCAAGCGGGGAAAGCCGAGGCTTGTTGTGAATTATGAGCCTCTCAATGCTGTACTTCATAAAGTTCAGTACCCTCTGCCAGATAAAGCCAGCCTACTGCAAAGAATTGCTGGTTGCACAATATTCAACAAATTTGATTTGAAATTAGGATTCTACCAAATTGGTATTGATGCAAAGGACCGGTTTAAAACAACATTTGTAGTTCCACATGGTCAATACCAGTGGAAGGTTTTACCATTTGGAACCAATAACGCTCTGTCAAAATTTCAGAAGCGCATGGAAGATATTTTTAGAGAAAAACAATGGGTGCTTGTGTTCATTGATGATATTCTGATCTGTTCCAAAAATCTGCAGGAACACTTAAAACATTTACAGATGTTTTATGATTTGGTTTTTAAACATGGGCTGGTCCTATCTCAGAGAAAGATAGAGATCAGAAAGACCAAAATGGAGTTTCTTGGATTTAAAATCCAAAGAGGACAAGTCATCCTACAAAAACACGTCCTTAGCACCTTCAGCCATTTCCCTGACCAAATCCTTGATAAAACTCAGTTGCAAAGATTCCTTGGTAGTCTTAATTACATCAGACCTTTTTACAAAGGACAAGCCGTTGATATTCATCTTCTCCAACAGAGATTAAAAAAAGAATCCTGTAAAATGGTCACCAGAAATGACTTTGGCTGTACAACACATCAAAGCCAAAGTGTTGGACTTGCCTCCTCTTTTATTACCTCAGGGTACAGGACAACTCATAATTGAGACAAATGCTTCTTCCCACACTTGGGGTGGAGTCTTGCTTGAGGTCATAGAAGGCAAAGAACATGTGTGTGGTTATGGTTAGAGTTCCTTTAAAGCAGCAGGACTCAACTACCCTTCCAGCCACAAAGAGATCTTGGCTGTTAAGAAGACAGTCCAACATTTTATCTTGTTTTTGAAACCAGTTAGATTTGTTATTGGAACAGATCTGAAAATAATGCCTGGTATTTTTAAGAATGAGAATTTAATGGCAGAAAATAGTAGTCGTATTTTAAAATGGTTTATTTGGCTTAGTGAATTTGAATTTGACATTGTGTATAAGCCAGGATACCTCAATTGTCTTTCTGACATGCTCACCAGAGAACATCCCAAAGAAACTGCTCCTACTCTTAGCATGTTCACAGCTGGTGCGTCTAGTTTTGGTGCAGACCGTGGTAAAGCACCGCTTTATCAACCTAGAAATGGCTTATTCCTTAAGCCTTGGGATGAGTCGCTTTCAAAAGAAGATCGAAGACAACTCCTTGACTATGCATCAAGGAATGAAGTTGAAAGGTATTTGGACCTCACTCTTATCAAGCAAATTGAAGCCTCTCCATTAAAAATACAGATAGTGGAAAGATGGGAGAGAGATGCATTCCGAAATTTTGAGAATGCTCAAGAAAAGTTGAAAGGTTCCAGAGAACTTTGGATAGATTGCAACGAAGAGAAAGATGGTCTAATATGGTATGTGGATATTGGGGATGGAAATTTAACATGGACATCCTACAATTTGATTCTTGAATTCGAGCAACGCAAAATTATCATCTATGCCGACCGAGCAAATCTCAGACAGAATGCATGGTATGGTTGGACAGAAGTTTTGCTAGATAAGTTTTGTCCAAGAACGGATTGGGTGAATCGTCGTTCCAATTTCATACTTCAAATGAAAGCGGATATAGAAGTAGCCGACAGAGAGCATCAATGGTTTAAATTTATGCTCCATCATAATGGTGGACGCTACATGTGGCTAGAGCATACGTTGTATACTTCTCAAAAGTACATCAAGCGCGATGCTCAAGGACAGAGAATTGACTTGAAGGTGCATACGAGGAGAATCCCTTTAAAATTTCGTGTAGAGTCATTATTCTAGGGAGAATTCCTTTGCGAATCCAATGCAATCTTTCACGGATCAGATATTGAAAGATGTTTTAGTCCAGATTTGTACCCGCTGATCCAATTTGAAGAGGACCCTCCAAACCTTGATGACTTCAAGGACTATGACTCAGATATTCCGGGATTTTACTGCCCTTGCGGTGGAATAGACCTTGGAGATGGACGTGAAGTCTGCATTTTTCGGCAAGGCAGATACCCATACGACTAAAGTGAAAGCTGTGGTGGGCCTTTGAAGACCGTTGTGGGCCGGTTATGCTCCACTTTGTTTTATTTTGTCTAAGAGATGTCAGTCATAATGAAGATTCCGGGTCCCCACATGTCTACGGACTCTAAGGGACGAGATAATGACGATGGTTGTCCCCACCTGTCACCCCAGATGCTTTCCTTTTGACTCATTAGTGCCAGTCTTGAGTCACCAGGTAACCGGGTAAGTTTTATATAAATAAGGGCCTCGAGCCTCATTGTAAAGCATCAGATTTTTGGGTCGCTCATGTGTTGAGCTCAGTCGAGTCTGAAGTAATATGCTCTATGAGTTGCTCTCAGGAGTATAACATCGCATAATAAATCTTTAAGTCTGTAAATGTCAGCTTGTTAGCTAAGTATTGCAAGTTTGAGTTTGTAGTGATGAGCTTCGCCCTCCGAAGCCGATCTACATGTCTTTGAAGGATTTGTAAGATTTGTAATTGATAAGAAGAATCAAGAAGTTGTTTCGATCTTGGTGTAATTGCAGCATATGGACCCAAGGGGTTGAGCATTTCAAATTCTTAGTGGATGAATGGAGTGGATTGCACACTTGGATTCACTTAGGCATGGAGTATGGTGTAAGGCACCTTTAATCTATGTAAAGAGGTCGCGGCCATTACACAATGTCATAAAAGATTACTCATACAAGGTCTTCCATGTTGAATTTCAACATTTGAATATATTTTTTAATTTTGCAGACTGTAAGATAGATAACAATAAGATAAGTGAAGTAGATAAACAAACATCAACACAATGAGCATAAGATATTTTTCATGGGGAAACCTTTAAAGGACAAAAACCCCAAAAGCATTAGTAATTCACCCCTTAAATGAGATGACTGAGTTTGCAATCTCATAATTCTGAGATGAATGTTCTTGAATAATTGTCAAACCCTAGCAGGCTTGATCAATTTCAACCACTAACAGATCTTGACCAAAAATTTCCAGAAGAAGACAAATATCCCAGAAATTAGAAAACTAGGGTTTGCTGCCCATGCTTTTCTTTGCTTCCCAAGCTGCCCAGGTATTTACTGCTGCTATCAGGACCAATTGAGAGCTTCCCAAAATTCTGAGACTGCCCGAGATCTGATCAAGTTTCCTGGACCATATTTAGGGCTGCCCGAGATTTTCTGTATGCTGCTCGAACTGTTCTGTAGCTGCCCGAGCTTCCTTTGCTACTGCCTGAGCTCTATATGTCTTCTCGAGTATGTTATCCTACTTCCCGAGCCTAGTTTAGGGCTGCCCAAAACTGTTGAGGGCTTCCCTGATATACTGTGGGACGCCCGAGATTCTTTGGGTTTGTTCTGCTGCTACCCGAGCCCAATTTAGGCCTGTTTGGAATTGCTGAAGGCTGCCCAAATTTATTCTTGAGGCTTCCCGGAATGAGTAGTGGATTTCCCGTGAGAGTGAAGGCTACCCAGATAGACGTCTGTGCTACTACTGTTAACCGTGAGGGGGAAAGAGTGATGCCCTAGCTAGTAAGCTACCATGCTAGGGAATAAGGTAAGAGAAGAACCAACTATAGATACTTCACTAAAACCAGGAAAGTATTCAAGGGAGAAGTTCAAGCGTTGATGATAAAGTGTGTCCAAATGAAATGCAAGTGATATTCTTTTATATCCTTTTCATTCACTTGAAGTGGTCCTTGTAGATAGGAACCCTGAGCTGTGGAACCCTGTTTTCTGCTGGACCAAGAGATCATTGCAGATCCCATACTGAAGCAGTAGCCTAAAGTACTTTTTCGGTCTACTGTACTGCCAACCCAACCTGAGTCAGCATATCCGGCTAACATAACTCCACTGCTAGAAGCATATCTGAGCCCATAAGTGATAGTACCTCGCACATATCTGAGTACATGTTTGGCATCTATCCAGTGTATGTGCTTCGGATCGGACATGACCTAACTTGGAGCATTCACAGTGTAACATATATATGGTCTCGAGTGCACAAGATACATCATAGATCCAATGAGATGTCGATACAGAGTAGAGTCCACATCTTGTAAAATGGCGGATGAGTCTCGTAACTTCTTTAAGTTTGTTGTAATGTGAACGCTCATGGACTTGCAGTCCTACATTCCAAACCTTTGCAACATATCAACTGCATACTTACCTTATGTTAGGAAGATCTCACCTGGATTTTGCCAGACCTCTAGGCCAAGAAAATAATGCATCAAACCAAGATCCTTCATTTCAAATTCAGAGGTGAGCTCCCTCTTACACTGAGCTATCGGCTGTTCCTCTCTAGGAAGGAACAATTCATCCACATACAAGACTAGGATCAAGATATGGTTATGAACAACCTTAAAGTATAGATTGGAGTCATCTATACTTTTAGAAAACCCCAAGTTGTGAAGGTATCCATCAATCCTTGTATACCAGGACCTTGGAGCTTGTTTGAGCCCATACATGGCTTTATTCAGTTTACACACATGGGACTTGTCCCCATGAGTCACAAAGCCTTCTGGTTGTTCAATGTAAACTTCCTCGTCAATTTTTCCATTGAGGAAGGCTGTTTTTACATCCATCTGATGGAGTTTCCATCCGAACACACCAGCAAGAGATATGATGGTTCTGATAGTAGTATACCTGGCGACAGGAGAAAAAGTCTCATCATAGTCTATGCCTTCTTTTTGGGTAAAACCACGAGCTACAAATCTGGCCTTGTACTTATCAATGTTGCCTTCAACAACATGCTTGATTTTGTAAAGCCATCTTGAAGTTACCATTGACTTTCCTGTTGGTATGGAACAACTTCCCACACATCATTCTTCATGATTGAACTGTACTCTTCAATCATAGCATCATTCCATACTTGTTGACTTGCTGCTTCTTGGTATGTGGAAATTTCAACATTGACGAGCTGGCTCATAAGGTCTGAGTACTTCTGTGGCCTTAGGATTTCTCTAAAGTCTCGGGAGGAGCTTTATGCTTTTCAGCTTCTTGTACCGTTTCTCGGTACCAGGAAGGTCTCCTTTTGGAAGGAGGGACTTCAAGTAGTTCTTCTGACAGACTTCCAGGTTCCTCAAGTACATCTGGGATTTGAGTCTCAAATTATTCTTCCTCCCTCTTAATTTCTGAATCTGGGATCTTAGAAGTAGGTTCTTCATGTTCCTTTGAAAGCTCTTGTATTTGATGAAACAAAACTTCCTCATGGAATATCACGTCTCTACTAACTTCAATGTACCTCTGTCCAGGGACATAAATGCGGTAATATTTAGAGCTTTCACTGTAACCGACAAATATGCCTTTCTTTCTGGAAGGATCTATCTTATCCCTATTTTCTTTTGGTACATGAATATACACTGGAGTGCCAAAAATCCTCATGTCGGTAATTGCAGGTTTCTTGCTGGTAAAGACTTCTTCTGGAGTATTTTCCCCCAAGATGGCATGAGGGCTTCTGTTTTGAATGTACACAGTAGTACATGCAGCTTCAACCCACAAAGATAAAGGAAGATCAAGGTCAGTAATCATAGCTTTAGCATATTCACAAATCGTTATGTTCTTCCTTTCTGCAACCCCATTTTGTTGAGGGTTGTAAGGAACTATAAGCTCTCTCTTGATTCCTGCTTCTTGGCAAAAATCATCAAACTCATTAGAATCATATTCAACTTCGTTATCTAACCTCAGTATACAAATGTGTCTTCCAGTTTGATTTTCAATAAGATTCTTGAACTCTTTGAACTTGTCAAAAGTTTTACTCTTGGATTTGAGAAGGCAAATCCAAGATTTCCAAGAATGATCATCTATGAATAAAGCATAGTACAAGCACCCACTCAAGGAGGGTGAAGACATAGGCCCACAAATGTCAGAGTGAATAAAATCCAATATTTCCATTAGAGGAAATTTGAGGTCTAAAATGGGCCTCCTAAGGAAAATAATAAAATAATAGTTATAAATTTTGGAGGAAGAATGAAAAAAACTATTTTTTGTGTTCGTATTTTCGACATATCTCCCTATGTTTTTACTCAAATTATGAGTGGGAGACTTTGTTGGATGCGGATTTTAATTCCACATCCAACGAGTACCCACACTGCATACTTTTGACAGACCCCGCTACCTCAAAAACAAGAAATGCCTTAAAAAATGTGATGATGATGTCATCGTCATGTTTTTTCCGGTATTTCTTGTTTTTGGGGTAGCGAAGTTCGTCCAAAGTATGCAGTGTGGTTACTTGTTGGATGCGGAATTAAATTTCGCATCCAATGAGATCTCTCGCTTGAAATTTGAGTAAAAACACAGGGATTTATGTCGAAAATACGAACAAAAAAAGTAGTTTTCTTTTATGACAAATATGTCGATTCAACCATTATGGTTGACTCATTTTATTGAAATTCTATTGGTTCTCGAATTCCAACTCACAAAATTTATTGTTGCCGCGTTTTCTTATAAGGCCCATTTTAGACCCCAAATTTCCTCTAATGTTTATCTATTCTTGCTTCTGGAGAAGGGTTTCTTAGTGTTCTTACCTAGAGCACACCCCTTGAAAATACCATCATGTTTAGGAAAAATATCTGGCATACCTATAACCATTTTATGAAGACTTGGAAGAGCTGCATAATGAAGGTGTCCAAACTTGCGATGCCACAACTCACACAGATCAACTATGTTGTGAACCAAAGCCTTTGTGTGGAATTTTCGGAAGCTTTATAGAGAGCTCCCTCTTGAACCCCAATTGGTACAACTGAGCTTAGATTCTCATTTTTTCCCCATAGTAGGACCTTCTTGTCCATGAAGACGAACCTGTAGCCCTTGTCTTCTAAGCCAACAACATAGAGTAGGTTTTTCTTCAAACCAGGAACATATAAAATGTCATCAATATGCAAAACTGTACCTGATTCAAGTTGAATTGAGGTTGAGCCAACTCCTTCAATATTGTAAGTAGTGTCATCCCCAAGTTCCACTTGAGTAGTGAACTTCTTCTTTCTGTAGCTGGAAAGTGCTTCACGGAAACCAGTCATATGTCTGGAAGCATCACTATCTACTAACCAAGCATTAGCATTGTTAGTGATGGATCCACAAAGAGTAGAAATCATGTAGTATTCTCTTCTAGGTTCATATTCTTTGGTAGCCTTGGTATTTTTCTTCTTCTTAGGTTCTTCTTCTTCTGCAACAGAAGCTTAGAACCTCCTTTTGAACTTCCTCTTGGGCTGTCTACAATCCTTGGCAAAATGCCCAATCTTATGACAATTAAAGCATTCTAAACTTGGAGCATCATAGTGTTTACCTTGTGGTTTCTTTCCCTTACTTTTATGAGTGAAGGGATTCTTGAACTTTCTTGTCTTAGCTGTAAGAGAAAGGTTTCCTTCCTTAATACCAATTTCTTGTTTTGAACTCTTCCTTCTTCTTCGAAGCAGTCATGCCAAAGTCTATCAAAGTTTGGCTGATTTTCACGCCCACTAACTGCTGCTAGGAAGGTTTCCCAAGAATTTGGAAGACCATCGAATACAGTCTGTACAATATCATCATCATCCACAATTATATCAATAGTAGTAAATTAGTCTCTTACCTGTGCAATATTGGTGAAGAAGGGTGCAACTCCTTCATCCTTGTTCATATTCAGTGTACGAAGCCTTTTCTTCAATACTCTCTTTTGACTAGGTGCCTTCTTTTCATACAGATTCATCAAGGTGTCAAAGAATTATTTGGCAGTATTCAATGGTGTGATGGTGGGCATCAAGGATTCCTTGAATGAATCATAAATGATCATTCTAGCCTTTGCTTGCTTCTTCTTTTAAGCAATTCCTCCAGCATTAGATGTTGGTTCTTTTATGGTGTTGAGAACCAAGTCATCAAGGTCATTTTCCTTCGGGGTGGATATGAGCCTAGATTTCCAAGAATTATAGTTGGCCGAGCCTTCAAGCCTCTCTCCTCACCACAACAAGTCAGGTCTTGAGCTCACCTTGACCTCATGTACATGGAAAAATCCCACATGTGCCCATGCATGGAAAACCCTTCATGTACATGGCCTATCCCTTAACCCCACTCTCTTCCTTATGAAAATTCCTCCATTGCCCCTCCTATCCAACAAATCATCCTTATATAGTATATAAAGTCCGATGTTGTTGACCTTATTCCCGTCGACCCAGGTTCAGATCCTTAGTCGTTGACAAAACCCAAGATATTGGCTCGACAGAGGAGGACCCCGTTGGTAGCACCTGCGACGCATATGCACTATAAACTGAGATATCTTATTGGGAACCGCCAGCACCAGGTTTCTGTAGTTTTGTGGGGATCTCTACTCGTGCGGTGCTTTATCAAATTGATTGACCAAAGCTATGGATTATACTTCTTATTCCTTGTTTATTCATTCAATACAACACTCTATTTACCAGTCGACACATATTGCAGTATTCAACATAAAATCCTTATCACAGATTCATTCTATAAGCGGTGCAACACACACACACACACACACACACACATATATTGGTTTATTCATAAACAAATGCGGTGCGACATATTCAGATCTACTTATTCACAACATGAATGCATTCAACATAAACTTATTTATCAAAGACACATCGAGACAATATTTAACATGGAAACCCATCCGGGAAAAACCACAAAGGCGCTCTTCATCTGGCATGAGAATATGTTAGCACCTTTTTTCCATGCACTCAGCTTGCAGACTCTTATTTAGATATTCTTTACAACTCATACATAATTCCCTCCTCTCATGTTCCTTGATTTTGGGTCTATGTATTTCTTCTCTGCTTCACTCCATTGTCGATCCGTACACAGCCTGGATCGATTCTCTATATAAACAACTCTCTTATGACTTAACCCCGAGGATGAACAACAAGCAACGAACCACTCCCGCACAAAGCTTGGGTTCCCCATTTTATAAGCTTCTACATGTCTTAATCAACCAACTCTTTTCTGTTAGCCGACATGTTATCATTTCTATTTTCATACATTCAGTTACAATTGACAATAGGCAATATCAACCCAAAAATAGAATTATGCTTTATTACCAAAATCATGCTTTATTCTAACTAACTCCTTACCCATGACCAACTGAGTTGTCCTTTTCAACTGCTCTACTCTTCTTCTCTCGTGGTTCCTTCTGTTGCGACTGCTCTCGTTGTGAATCTTTCCATCACAATTGCCCTCTTATTCAATCATTCTGTTGCAATTTCTTTTACCGCAACTTCTCTTTCTTCGCGGATGCTTCTATCGCAGACTCTTCTTCCGTCGTGGCTCTTCTTCTATCGCGACTTTTCTTGCGATCAAAATATTTATCTTTCCCAACATAATTTTGGTCAAATTCTTCCTAGCTTTTCCTAGGGCCAATAGGCCCCCAACACTCACTTGTGGCTCGTCTGGAGCCACATTAGTATGAAGCCTTCGTTGTTGTGACCTTACTTTGAAAATTCTGAAATATTTCCATGATTTTCTGAGTCTCCTCCCATAATTTTGCTTCCCTCTTCTTAAAATTTTCCACAAGTTCGGAACTGATGTGTTCCGAAGTTGTAAGTCTTGTTGACTCTACTGTTGGTCGCAATTTTTCGTGTACAGGTTGAATTCTACCTGTAACTTTCTCTGCCTCTATTTGTAACTCTGGGATCCTATTAGTCCTCTTTTGTTGTTGTGTCCGCAGTGTTGCGACCTGCTACTATAATCTCTTCATGTCAACAACCTTAGCCATTTTCTCTAATAATGGAAGCTTCTTCATTTCGTTATTCAACTGGTTCACCTTTGTTTCTATAATGTGCAGCTGCTTTGTGACGTTCTCGAACTCTTTGTCTTCGATCAAAGCTTTCCATGTCTAAGAAACTTGATTGACCGCTTTGACACAAAGTGCCTTCGCCTCTTCTATTCTCTTCGCAACCTCAGTTGTTTCTTTTCTTCTCTCTTCTAGTACCTTTGGAGGTGTATTGGGTTTCACTTGTAATTCCAACTCCACGAACTTCTTGCGGAGTTTCTATGCAATTTCTCTAAGTCGAAACACTTTGTATTCTGCAAACATCTCATGCGTAATGCCTTCATCAGTAAAACTATTGCAAGTGAGTGTTAAAACTACGTCGAGTAGGTGCTTGTTACAACAGATCAACGAATGAGATCAAAGTCACAAGATATTGACGACTCACAGGAGTTACGAAAGTCAATTTTGGAATTTGGGAAAAGCAGGTTTCACAATCCGCAATCTGCAATTGCGGCAACAGAGTTGCAGAAACTCTATTGCGGAAAACGAATTGCGGAAGCAATTTCAAGAAAAGTCGAAATGCAGACCCGCAACCCGCAATCCACAATTATGGAAGGAAGGAGTTTTCGATTGCGGGAAGATGATTGCGAAAAGGTATTTGCGGAAGTAGTTTTCGAGAAAAGTCAAAATGCACATCCGCAAGATCTGCAACCCGCAATTGCGTAAAATTCCTTGCGGAGAGGCCATTGCGGAAGGTCGTGACTGAGAAATTAAACTAATTTAATAATGATTAACAGAGAGGTAGTTTCAAATTGACTTGTGTTTGTGAAAAGTCACGATGAAGGTATGTGACTGTTGGATGAAGATGTACACTTGAAAGTATATAAACAACGCTTTAAACTTTTAAATAGGTGTCTTAGTACATTCGATTGGAAGTTCCACAGGTGTACAACAGGGAGAGACCAAATTATCATATAAGGGTGGTTGGGAGGCTCTAGGGCAGGCAACAGGACTGCAAGGGGGTCGTAGCCTCCTTCTAGTGGTAGCTGGTAAATAGGGCATTGATGCATCCTTTGAGTAGTAGCTGATAAACCAGGGGGTCACAGCCTCCTTCCAGTAGTTTTTGGTTAATAAGGTGTTGTAGCATATTTGTATGTAGTTGCAGGCACAAATCATTGTAAAAACAATTTTGTAGTAATAGAAAGTGTTGGTGGTTTTCCCTATTGGGATTCCACGATAATATAGTGTGTTTTGTTTTTATTGTTGATTGTGTTTTAAAGTGATAAAAATTAAATAGATTAGTCAGTACCGATTCACCCCCTCATCTCAGTATTATTTGATATTCCAACAATTGGTATCAGAGCAGGCTCTTCACTAAAAGTTTAAACAATTGAAGAGAGATCTTTTATCGCTATGGATCTACAAGTAAAAACA
>LPNX011009183.1:22521-65355 GCA_001517045.1 Pseudotsuga menziesii | reverse complement strand
ATATATATATATATCCAAAATCACCTCCCACAGATCTCGAAGGAATGAAACAGTTTGGATATCATGCTAAAGTTGTTAATGCAATTTTGGCTGGATTAACCAGAACAGTATTTGGCAAAGTAATGCATTGCAAAACAACAAAGGAGATCTGGGACAAATTGCATACCATCTATGAAGGAGACACCAAGGTGGAAAGGGCTAAACTCTAAACCTTTAAAACTCAATTTGAAAGTCTGAAAATGAATGAAGAAGAAAACATTTTAGAATACTTTTAGAGGATTGATGAAATCGTTAATGTAATTCAAGGGCTAGGAGCAGAATTGGAAGAAAAAGAAATAATTGAAAAAGTACTAAGATCACTTCCAATGAGTTACAATCCAAAAATTTTCACCCTAGAAGATAGAGAAAATATTGACAAACTCACCATGGAAGAACTATATGGAAACCTCATAGCTTATGAAATGAGGATTTGGCAAGATAATTCTCAATAGTAGGAAGCAAATTTTAAAGCATCTAAGGTACCCAAGAAGTCTAAGACAAAAATTCAATCATAAGACTCTGATGATGAAGAAGCATTTCTTGTTAAAAATATTAATAGAGGTACTGGTAAGTACAAATGAAAATTACCCTTAAAATGTTTTAACTGCGGGGAAATTGGTCACTTTGCTTCCAAATTCCCTTATCCCAAACAAGAAGATGATAATGAGTGTCCTGAAGACTCAAAGAAGAACAAAAGGATATTTAAGAAGAAAAACAAAAAGAAGACCTTTTGTTCCATGGATGATAACTGCTCAAGGGAGTCTAGTGAAGATGAGTATGCTGAAGTCCTATTCAAGGAAATAGAGAACAAAATCCTAGAAGAGGAAATATAAGGTGTGGTAGATCTTGAAGCATAAATTATAAGTGCTCTTGAAGAATTAGGGAAGTATAAAAGGACGCATAAAAAAAATTCATATGACATAATTTGAGGAGAAAAACAATGATACATAAAGAATTATTGATGACTTAAAAAATCAGCTTCAAGAAGCCAAAAGGGTTGAAAACAATCTAGAACAACAACTCAAGAAAAGAGAGCAAGAATTAGAAAAGTTCGATGCTAAATTGAACTTGCTTAGAAAGAAGACAAATGAAGAATCCTTTCAATCAATGTTTAAGAGCTCTTCAAAAACTTTGGATGACATCCTAAGTTGTCAAAGATCATCTAGTAATAAAACCGGACTAGGTTATGACAATGGAAAGAAGATAGAACAATCCTCTGTCATAAATAAGGAATACAATAAAATAAGTTATGATGATGCACTTATGAGACCAGGTGTAAAGGAATATAGTCAGAATTTTGTTATTTCTCAAAATAAAAGCAAGATAGATAATATGCCAAACAGACATCAACAACTCTTATTGGGAAATTGTTATGCCTGTAACAATTTTGGACACAGCTAGAAATTGCAAACTAACAGTTCCTATTGGGAAAGGGATTACATCACAATCCCCCTTCTATAAGAAGAATGTTACTAAAATAAATCCAAAGGGAAGAAACTATAATTCATTTGCTCCTTTACAGAGTTATAGTATTGAATGTTTCAAATGTGGTAATCAAGGACACATTGCTATAAATTGTAAACTAGTGATTCCTATGGAGAATAACACCACAAAATCTCAAGGCAATGAGGAAAGAAAGGTATGGAAGAATAAGGATGATGTGGAATGTTCAATAGCTTTATGTGCAACAGAAAAACAAAATCTATGGCATGTGGATAGTGGATGCTCAAAACACATGACAAGAGACCAACGTAAGTTTATAAGCTTGAAAAGAAATAAAAAAGGAAAAGTCACTTTTGGAGATAATCTATCCCTTGAAATATTTGGGAAAGGTACAGTGGCCCTTAGGGACATATGAAATCTGAAAATGTTTTGATTGTAAAGAACTTAAAACCTAATATTTTAAGTGAGAGTCAAACATGTGATCAAGGACAAATATGTGTATTTGATTCCAAGAAGCATGAAATCAAAAGAAAATATTCAAGAAAACTTGTTGGACTGCTGTTAGAACTCCAAGCAATGTGTATATTCTCGAAAATGAAGAACAATGTTATATGAGTCAAATTGATGAAAGTTTGCTATGGAATAGAAGGGTGGGGCACTTGAACTTTGACAATCTAGTAAAAGTTAGTAAGAAAGGAGCTGTAAGGAATTTTCCAAAGATCGTAAAGCCACCAAATCATGTTTGCAAACACTGTTTTCATTGGAGAAAACGAGAACAAGCTTCAAGTTCAAGGAACATACAACCTCTCAACCATTAGAAATAATTCTCATTGATCTGTGTGGACCAACAAGGACTAAATGCTTTCAACGCAAATATTATTTTATGTTATTAATTAATGATTATACAATGATGACTTGGGTGGAATTTATTAAAGAAAAATCATAAGCCTTTATGAAGTTCAAAGATTTCAAACCACTTGTTGAAAATGAAACAAATCACAAGATTAAATGTCTAAGATCAGAAAACGGTGGAGAGTTCACCTCAAATGAATTCAATGATTTTTGTGAAATTCATGGAATTAAGAGGTAGTTTTCAGCAGCTAAAACTCCTCAGCAAAATGGAGTCGTTGAAAGAAAGAACATAACAGTCCAAGAAGCAGCTAGAACTATGCTTGAAGAAGCAAAACTTCCTGATGGATATTGGAGAGAAGCAGTATATACTGCTGTCTATGTACAAAACATAGGACAGATCAAAGTGAATAGTGACAAAACTCCCTATGAGCTATGGTTTGGAAGAACAACTTCAGTTAAATATTTTATAGTGTTTGGAAGTAAATGCTACATAAAAAGAGATGATGATAATCTAGGGAAGTTTGACTCTAGAACATATGGAGGCATATTTCTTGGATATTCTTCCACCAAAAAGGCATACAGATGTTATAATCTAAAGTTACACAAAATCATAGAAAGTGCAAATGTAATCGTTGATGATACTAAACCAAGAAGAATACAAATTCAAGAAAGTGTGGATGTTGAATAAACTGATGATGAGTAAATAGATGATAAAGAAAAAGAAGAAAGTTCACAAAAAAAAGTCTCTGATGTAGAAGAAGAAGAAAAAGTAGAGGAAGAAGAATCACATGAAAATTCTCGTATATCAGACACAAAAACACCCTCTAGGAGGGTTTAGAAAAATCATCCTGAAAATCAAATAATTGGTGACAAAGAATGATGAGTTAAAACAAGAAGAGAATTATTTGATGAAGAACAAGCATTACTTTCGATAGTTGATCCCAAAACATTTAAAGAAGCTGCACAAGTGAGGATTGGATCGATGCTATGAATGATGAACTTGATCAAATAGAGAAGAACCAAACTTGGGAACTCGTCCCAAGAACTAAGGATATGAACGTTATTGGAACCAAATGGATCTTTAAAAACAAGTTCAATGAGTATGGTCATGTGACAAGAAGCAAGGCCAGGTTAGTATGTAAAGGATATGCTCAAGTAGAAGGTATTAACTTTGAAGAAACCTTTGCACCGGTGGCAAGACTCGAATCCATTAGGATGTTCTTAGCCTTTGCATGCTACAAAATTTTTAAAGTATATCAAATGGATGTAAAATCTGCATTCCTTAATGGAGAAATTGAAGAAGAAGTCTATGTTGAGCAGCCTGAAGGTTTTCTCTTATCAGAAAATAGACATTATATTTGCAAACTTAAGAAAGCACTCTATGGCCTTAAACAAGCTCCAAGGGCATGGTTCTATAGACTTGACAATTATTTAAAACAACAAGAATATAGAATAGGGGCCACTGACAGTAATATGTGCATAAAGTTTGAAAACAAAAATATGATCATTGTGGTAGTCTACGTAGATGATATCATATTTGGAAGTGATTTACAAATTCTGAGTGTAAACTTTGCATCAGAAATGAAGAAGGAATTTGAAATGTCAATGTTAGGAGAACTAACATTATTTCTAGGTTTACAGGTATCTCAATCATAAAAAAGGGATTTTCATTTCTCAAACTAAGTATATCAAATAAATGTTGAAAAAGTTCAAAATGGAAGAATCCAAACCTGTTAGTGTTCCTATTGTCACTGGTTGTAAATTGAGCAAGCATGATGAATCCTTAGAAGTAGATCATACTATGTATAGATCAATGATTGGTACTTTATTATATATAATAACTATAAGACTAGATGTAATGTAGGCTGTAGGTTTGGTTTCTAGATTCCAATCATCCATAAAAGAAACACATGTAGCTGCGGTAAAAAGAATTCTTAGATATGTAAAAGGTACCGTGGATTATGGATTATGGTATCCAAAAAAGAAATAACTTCACTCTAAGAGCATTTACTGATGTAGATTGGGCTGGATGTATTGATTCCAGGAAAAGAACTAGTGGAGCAACATTCTACTTAGGAGATTGCTTGGTGTCATGGCTAACCAAAAAGCAGTCGTCCATTTCATTGTATACGACATAAGCTGAGTATATTGTTTTTGCATCATGTTGTACACAAGTCATCCAAAAATCATGTTTTGCACTCTCAGAAAAAACCATATTACATCAAATATCATTTGTTAAGAGACCAAGTGTCTCAAAAAATAGTCAAATTAGAGTATATTGATACGAAGGAACAAATTGCAGACATTTTTACTAAACCTTTACCGAGAGAATCATTTGCCTATATTAGGTATAAATTGGGAGTTATCCCTCATAATTAAAAATTAAAAGATGAAAACCCTGTCAGGGGAAGAGGAGAAAAGATGACAGGGGGAGACACACTCACAAGGGGAGTGGAAATTTGTCATTGTTGTCAAACGGGGAGAAAAATTGCAGAAGGAAAATGTTGCCATCAATGCCAAAGGGAGAAATTGTTGAGTAAATTGGCATTGTTGTCAACATGAGATCATAAGGCAATATTGATGAAATAGTTACAGAGGTTGAACAACTCAGATCATATCAAGAAAATATATCAACGGACGAGGAGATATCCGCAAGGTTAAGTTATGCACTTATAGCAGATCAACGGATGAGATCAAAGACGCAAGAGATTGACGGCTCATAGGAGTTGCATAAGCCAATTTTGGAATTTGGGATAAGCAGGTTCCACAATCCGCAATCTGCAATTGCGGAAAACGAATTGCGGAAGCAATTTCGAGAAAAGTTGAAATGCAGACCTACAACCTGCAATTATGGAATGAAGGAGTTTTCGATTGCGGGAAGATGATTGCAGAAAGACAAAGGTGGAAAGGTAATTGTGGAAGTAGTTTTTAAGAAAAGTCAAAATGCACATCCGCAATCTGCAACTCGCATTTGCGAAAAAGTCCCTGTGGAGAGGTCGTTGCGGAAGGTCATGACTGAGAAATTAAATAGAGTTAAAAATGATTAACAGAGAGGTAGTTTCGAACTGATTTGTGTTTGTGAAAAGTCACGATGAAGGTATGTGACTTTTGGATGAAGAGGTACACTTGAAAGTTTATAAACAATTCTTTAAACTTTCAAATAGGTGTCTCATTAGATTCGATTGGAAGTTTTATAGGTGTAGAACAGTTAGAGACCAAATTATCATATAAGGGTGGTTGGGAGGCTCTAGGGAAGGCAACAGACTTGGAAGGGGTTCGTACCCTCCTTCTAGTGGTAGTTGGTAAATAAGGTGTTGATGTATTATTTGAGTAGTAGCTAATAAAACAGGGGGTTGTAGCCTCCTTCCAATAGTTGTTGGTTAATAGGGTGTTGTAGCATCCTCGTCTGTAGTTGCAGGCACAAATCATTGTAAAAACAATCTTGCAGTAATAGAAAGTGTTGGTGGTTTTTACTATTGGGCTTCCACGATAATATAGTGTGTATGTTTTTATTGTTGATTGCGTTTTAAAGTGATAAAAACTAAATAGATTAGTAAATATTGATTCACCCCCCCTCTCAGTATTGTTTGAGATTCCAACAACGTCTTTTAATGCATTATAGAGCGTCTATAGTAAATCAGTGATACTTCTTGTTAACTCTGTTCTTCGCTCATATATATTCTTAATTCTTTGATTGGATACTTTTTCCATTGCTTTCGTCATAAGTGTATAATCGTTGTTGGTAAGGCTTACAGTTCCAGTTGATTTATCGCCCTTCCTCTTCTTATGACCCTGCACATACTTCTCTGTTTTCTTCCTCTTATCTCCTACTGTTGTGTCTGTTGGGGTCATGCTTGAATCATTCTGTGTATTCTATGGGTTTTCTTCTAGTGGTGGATCTTCTCCTTGTCATCCATACTTCTTTGTCGATGGACCATCCTGTCGCGACTCTTTTTCTGTAGACAGCTGATCATCTGCGACATGAACTCTCCATTATTTCGGCTAATCTTGAATAATGACATCAATTTATGCAACACATAACTATTATTGTGTCTCAACCATTGGTGTTGTGTGTCTTGGAGAGGTTGCAAAAATGTATGATGGGCCTCGAAAAAAAATCTGACAATGTTTCTATACCGCTTAATAGTCGCCTTAGTAATTCTGGCTTGCTTCTCACAAAATGTAGTAGGGCCTCTCCTTGTAAAAATAAATCTATATTTTTTTTTGCCATTGTAGAAATTCTTTGTTGAACCATATATTTTGGTATCGAGCTCCTTGACACATGACAAACACATCTACCCCTTGGTAGTTTGGTGGTTCTAGCCATGCGACAAACAAAATCAAAATAAGTAGCCATGAATATGAAATGTGCTACCTTTCTCCTGTGCCTCCTCCACATCTACTAACATTTCATTTAGTAGATAGTATGATCGATTGAGTTGAACACCTACTACACATAAATCTTCCACAACAATGGTCCTTGCGGTGCACTGGTTATGTTGCATATTTCGCAACAACTTGCTAGATGGAACTTTAGCTGCGAACCAAACAACACAGTCATTGATAGAGGCGATAGAAATTCCTTTGGTGTCTATGGTCAGGTCATACTTCTCTTTCATCTTGTTCATGAATAAAGTGTGATGTTATTTTCCAACAAAAAATGGCTCTTGGTCGACGCCTACAAGTGGAAGCCCCGTAATCGCTGCTATAAGCTTGACATCCACATAAATATTTTGATCGAGACATATACAACAACTGTTTAACACATGCATTCACCTCTATGCGACCAAAATGAAGGCATGTGAATCAGTGACAATAAACAAGCTTTGTCTAGCCCTCTTGTCCATTCCATTGGAACTAGGTGGATAGGTCCATCCTTTGTCTCGTGAACAGAAACCATGTATTTGTCCATTTCCAACTCTAGAAATTTTCATAGGTCATTGTCGACAAAGGACATCTTCTTCAGATTTGGGATTATGTTCGTCGTTACCTGAACTCCTTTTGGTGCGACTAGTGATATCAGTGGGTACCTTGCATTTTTTTCGATTATGATCTTAGGTGCATCCGTTGGTCTGGGATCGACATGGTCGCAGACCCTGCTTCTTCAACTTCTGGTGGCGGTGGTGCTTCCTTCTTACGACTACCAAAACATTTTGTCTTTGACGTGGAAGGTGGGTATGGTCATAACTTAACTTCAGGAATGAATGGTGCAAATTCAACTTCTCCTGCAACCATGGCCAATGTTGGAACAAATGCGGAAATGTATTCCATAATGGGCGTAGGTGAAAGTATCTCGACGCCTGAGTCTGCAACGGTGCTTGTACTAGAGATAGAGATGACCATACTCTACAAAAAATAACCTGGCTCTTACATTTGTATACACAATAACTCAACTTACTTAGTCGGGTGCAAATAGAATGAATAAAAATTCGACGTGAAGATGATATACATTCACCTATTTAATCAGTCTTTCCTTTACACGAGTGGGAAATAAATGGAAAGGTGGCAGGGATTTTTGTCACATGGAGCAATCATTCAAATCATTACAAGGAAACCGCCGATCAAACTGTCACTTCACATGTTATTTCAATGGTAGTTATTGTGTAATAATAATAGAAGTGACCAAAAAGTGTGTCATCGAAATATCCCGTGTCCTCAAATTAACTACAACCAACAAATGTCTTTTTGCGACTCAATTTCATCATGCAACAACTCTTCTCTTCCTGTGATGGGATTCGGTCTTCGACACATTTACTTTCTTGCGACAGACGAAGACTCTTCGCTACAATTTTTCATCTTCGATAGATAGATAGTCGCTTGACACTTTTTCTTTTTTTGCGATAGATAGGCAATCTGTGACCAAACACTCATACTTGTAACGAAAGTAACACTTCTAATTCTGTGTCTTTTTGTCTTTTTTTTTGAATTCTTAGTTGACCAAGTCGCGGATATCTTGGTAAGGCTTTAGCTACTTCCATTCACCAATCCTTTGAAAGGTGTTCCATCTAATTTCTGAAATTGCATTACGCCTCCTTTAGTGATTTGAATGACAACATATGGCCCTAAACAATGTGTTTTCATCTTGCCAGGGTGCTTAAAAAAATTACTGTCAGATAGGAGGACAAGTCCTCCGACCTAAAAATGGTTATTCTTGATGTGTCGGACATGCCATACTTTCTCTCATTCCTTCTCAACATTTTGATGATAACCTGTGGAAAAATGTTCTTCCTCCAACTGCACAAGTTGCAACAATATTTCTTCGATGGCACCAACATCAGTCATTTCAGTAATTGCAGCAATCATTAGACCGGGTACAATGTATTCCATTGGCATAAAACCTCTTGTCCATACACCAATTGAAATGGAGTCCACCCTATCAACTTCTTATAGCTCGTGCGATATGCCCATAGTATCGTAGAAATTTTCTAGTCTCAATTATCTCTTTCTATCTTAGACCTCGAATTCTTGAGTCAATTCGTCGATCAACTAATTGACAAAGTGTGTTCCCTGATCACTTATCAAAATCTTTGGTCATCCGAAACTAGTCACAACATTGTCGAACACAAATTTGGTAGAAGTCACAGCAGTACAATCCTTTACTGGCGCTGCTTCAGCCCATCTAGTTAGGTAAGCTGTCGCAGTAATAATGTATCTTGCACTTGTTCACTTCCCTTGGGTATTAATAGGTCCCACAAAATGAACAATCCACTTTTCAAATGCATAGAAATTTATCTGAGGTACTAGAGCCATTTAATCTCGTCGCGACAACTTTTCGGTTCTCTGACAGATATAACAGTTGTGACAATATTCTCTAGCATCTGCATGCAAAGTGGTCCACCATAATCCTACTTGCAATATCTTATGCATTGTATCTTTTCTGGCATAATGGTCTCCTGCGAACCAGTATGTGCTTCATTCAATATCGTTGGTCACTCGTGTTCCAATACATAGCAACAAATAATTTCATTTGGTCCCATTTTATATAGTTGTCCAACTATCAATTGGAAATCTACAGTTCGCACCACTTTAATTGTTTTTTATATGTAGTACTAAATCATTCTAGTGCATATCCCATACTCTAGAAATGTATAATATATGTCTAATGATCATCAAACATTGCGATCAAAAATAATTGTGCATCAGGAAGACTATTGTTGAGGTTCACAGGTTCTTCTCCACTTTCAAGCCTCGACAGGTGGTCTGGTCCTGAGTTCAGTCCACCCGACTTAGCAATAACTTCAAATTCAAATCCTAGAAAAGGAGAAGCCATTGACACTGGCTTGTTCTCTAGGTATTTAACGTTGAATGGTCTGTGAAAATATTGAAACGTCCACCCAACAAATAGTGTCGAAATTTATGAAGTGCATACACCATAAGTAAGCCTTCTCTTTCAGTCGTAGTGTAATTCTTTTCTGATGTTGATAATTTTCTGCTAGCGAAGGAAATAGGATGATCAATCGACCCTTCGCCAGGTTGTGCTAGTACAATGCCAAGGGGAACAGGCAATGCATTGACATGTATGTGAAATTCCTTCTTCCAGTCTGGAAAAACTAGTATGGGCGTTGTGACCATCTTTTTCTTTAGAGTACCCAAACCCTCTTGGTAGTGTTCTGTCCATTCAAACTTAAGATCCCTCTTCAACAACTTCTCCATCAGAGTTGTCACCTTTGCATATCCTTTGATAAATTTATGATAGTATCCTGTATATCCCAATGTCATTCTCAGCTGCTTCACTATCATAGGGGGTAGTAGGCTGACGATGATTGCAATTTTAGCAGGGTCGACCAGGATTCCATCACGACAAACCACATGGCCTGAAAAATTCCAAACAGGGCACAAAAGATACATTTATTTAGATTCAACGAAATCAGATACTGTCAACACCATTCCAGTATCATTCTAAGGCTCTCAATATGATATTTTATGAGCCCAAACATCGTCTAGTCATCGAAGTAGACCTCAAGAAATTTATGAATAAAGTATTTGAAAGAACCACTACTATTCTGGAAAAGATAATAGGAGCATTCTTGAGTCCAAAGGGCATTACCATGTACTAGAAGCACCCCGAATCCATCTCAAAGGTTGTCTTGTGTATGTTAGGATTAATTAATCCTCCTTTGTCCAATATAGTTTATTTGGTCATTTTCCTAACTTAGGAAGTCATTATCACTTAGCTAGAGTATGGGAGACACACCTAGGGGTATATTCCACTTATTGCATGTGCATGCATGAGTTTATGTGCCTCTGGGACCAATCCCTAGATTACAGGAGCCCACTTTGAGTGCCACCATCAACCTCCTTCAGTTGGCTATGGTAGGTAAGCAGTTATGCTGAGTTATCCTCCAGTTACAATTAGTTAGATCAATTTCGGTTAGCTTAGCGCCATTTTTACATGCATGCAAGGAGTGTGGCGCCTTTTATCCACCTACCTCATCGGTTAACTGATTATATACCGATTTAGACATCCAAAGTTAAACTGGTGAGCTCTAGTAGTGATTTAGACAGACTAAGTTAGCTAATCATTCAGTTAGAACTGATAGATTCGAATTCTATTTATTGTATAATAATTGTATTATTGATTAATGAGTGAAGATTAATGTTGTGATTATTTGAGAAATTCTTTCCCAATTTATCTGAAATTTGTGGCATGAATTTCTTGTTCAGTGCACATTCACTTTGATTATTTCACTACATAATTCCTTTCCTACAACTTTCATATTTTCCTGTAGATCAATGGTTAAAAAATTTAACAGTGTAGATATTTCTTCACAATTCTGATCTGATGGTAGCTGGAGAACCCATTAGTGAAAGAATAAAATTCTTTACCCCCAACACCTTCTAATACCTCATCTGTAAATGGAGTCGGAAACGAGTCATTTAAGCAAGTGTCATTCAACTTTCTTAGGTCGACGCAAATATACACTCCACCGATAGTCTTCTTATCTTGCACTACTATCATATTGATCCACTCAGATTCTTCAACCGGTTCTACGATATCTGCATCCATCATTCAATCTATCTTAAATTTTTCTTTATACTGTGAATTCAACCGGTATGGTTGTTGCTTCACATGATTTGCATCAGGATTTAATGGTATCTTCATCTCTCCAAGGTCTCCGACAATCCCCTTCATCTCTAAAATTTTTGTACGGAACAGACCCTAAAATTCATGCAGTAGGTCCGTGATCTTCTCGACATTTTCATTGTCCCAATAATCTCTGATATTGGCAAACTTTGGATTCTATAGAGATCCAATATTTACTTTCTTGAATTTTAACGGATTTAGAAACTGGTCACTAGAAATACGAAATACTTTCATTGTGCGAGTAACTTCAGACTCTGGGATGCTTATGTTAAGTGGTTCGTCATCATCAGGTTCTCCCTTCACATTATAACACTCCATCCAATGTTGGACTGTCGCATTGCTCTAATTAAAGTTTGCCATTGACACAGGGATATCCTCAAATATATTCATCTTGATCACTTGCAAAGCAACATCAATCGAAGGACGATCATCAACAAAATCAAATGTGTGTGTGAATCTAGAAGCAAATTCGTCCCATTCAACTGTTTCACGTCACAAATTAACTGACGTGTTCCAGTTCCTTGGTATCATGTCCAAAGTACATATAAATTTAAGGACCCATTCCTCTTGTGAACAGGATTCCCATGTCACACGACAATATTCGATGTGCTTGACAGGATTAGTCAATCTTGTGTACTTATGTACATTGTCGTTGATCTCCTCTCAAAATCGTAACTCCATCAATCTCTGGCATTGAGGCCATTCTGAAATAGATTTTTTATGTGCGACCCACCATCTGGCAGGCGTATCTTTCATTGTAAAGTCCAGAGCGGACAAGTGCTAATGTTGTGTAACGTTTTATTCAAATTTTGTTAGAAAATATGCTGGGTTAGGTAAACCTTCATATGTGGGTAGATAACTTACCTAGATACCTACTCGTCGCCCATATAGTGTAATTCTTGCACTTCTTCTTATTGACACTTAATGCAATCGGTTCTTCCAGTTTTCCAAAGGTTCTCCAGAATCCAATGTACAAGAACTAATGTTGCGCCAATTGAGATTTCTGTCTATTGTTGGATTCACATAATCATCCCTTGTATAAGTAATGTTATAAATATGGTCCTGATAATCTCCTTGTCCTTCGCTATTCACTGGCTCGACATATCTTTGACCTTCCAGTGGATCAATTGGTGCGACAACCCTTAGCTCTGAATATTCAAACGTTAAGATTCTTTTCTTGAAATTGATAATAGTATCATTATCAATCGCCAAGTCGATCCCCAAAAGTACAAGATATGTATTTGTATCATCCACAATGTCAATCACTTAAAAGTCAGCATAAGTTTTAAGTCCTTGTATCTCGGCAGGAACCTGAGTCAGTCAAACGATAGGTGGAATTTTCAACTGATTTGTTAATCGAAGCTGGACATGAGAGCATGCGAGTCTCGGATTCCCCATACTCTCCCATGTTTTCCTAGTTATAATGTTGACATCAGGTCCCAAGTCTAGAATAATATAGTCCGTGTCATAATCTCCTATTTGGGCAATCATTCTTAGTTCTCGAACAATCTTCAATATTTTTCCCACATGAGTAACCCTTCTTTATGGTTGCACCTCTTCTTGAGGTTCTTCTATTAGAGCTTTCAAATCCGCGACAACATTTTTATCTTGTATTAGTTCTAAGAAACTTTTAAATAATTATTTTAATTTACTAACATTTTCCGTTGGCTGCTTTCAGAACAGTTGGTCAAATCTCTCAGGCATTCTCAATATTGGTCCTTCAGGTGGTGTAGCAGCAGAAGTCGATGCTTGATTTCTGTCGATGAATTCTTGTCGCTCATCCAATAATACTTATTTTTGTTTTTGGACTTTGAATGGTGCTTTATTTTGTGTTGTTGGTCGCACCTGTAGTTTTCCATATGATGCTTCTTGATCTTCCCCAGTCGCAACACCTACTCTTGTCATAACAACAATATGTGGCTCCCTTGGTTCAACAAAGATCTTTTAGATATTCTGATTGGGGTTCAAATTGGGATTTTGCGATGGATTCTAGTTTCCCACATTCTTGGTCTACCATATCACAATCAACTGATGACATTCCTCAACAGTATGATTAAAATCTTTGTAGTACGGACATGTTGTAGTAGGACTTATGCAGTCCCTGGAAAAGTGTCCAAGATTACCACAATTATAACATATAATTTGGCCTCTTTCAAAAAAAAATCCTCCTCCTAATCCTCAGCCTCTAAAATTTCTACCCTTGGGTTGAGGGTATTGTTGTTGTGGGTACTAATTCCGTGGATATTGGTCCTAAGGATACTGCTCATGTGGATATTGATCCTGAGCTCGCTTAGGCTACATTTACTCGTCGTTCTTCATTAAATAGGTATCAATTGTTTTCTCTTGCATCAGCTGACATGCTCTGTAGCCTTTCTCATCATGGCCTACTGATCGACAAAACTTATACTATAAACTGGCCGGTGCACTTAAAATATTATGTAAGTATAAACATTCTTTCGACCGATGGCCTCTATTCTGGCATATTCGACACCAAGACATTCCTTGTGTATTTATCGGACTTGGTGCTCCCCATGCGACATAATTCATATATGTTGGGAATTTTTCTTTATGGTGTCCCTCGGTTATGCATCTGGTACACCAGATTTATTCTTATACTTCCTTCCCTTTCTTAATATATTGAAGTTGTTGTGTAAGGTTGGCTAGTTGCGACTGGATTTGCATCATTCCTACACTAGTTTCTATGACCTGTGAGTATTCCAACTTTATAGCCAATTCAAGATCCTTGGTCTGGGATACATTATTTTATTGCATCAAAGGAATCCAGATGTGTGGTAACAACGCTGCAATAAACAATTCTTTGTGTTGAACATACGACATCGAGAAGCTTACTTTAGCCATCAATGTATTGAATCTTTCGTTGAAGTCCCAAACAGACTCTGTAGGCAGTTGCTTAATTTATTTTATCTCCGTAATACATTGCGACTCAAATTTGGGATTTTTGAACTCATTTGTTAATCCTACCTAGATTTGATCTAATGTTTTATGTGGGATTTCTATCAGACCCACAGAGAATTTAATGTACCAATCAAATGCACAACCCCTAAGGGTTGTGATCATCTGATCGTTCTCGATGGATTCATCTTGGACCTGTTGCACAGTCCACATGACTTCACATAGAAACCAATGTTGCTCAAGGTCTTCTAACCCACTTCCATTAAATATTGGAAACTTTATATCATTCTTGACCAGTATATTTGTTCTTGGTACTGCTATATTAAAGGTTTAGCTAGTGGGGACCCCTTGTTTGTTATTCCCACTATTATTATTGCTTTAACTAAAAAACCACTGGGTGATGAGTTTCTAGATAATACCTAGGGAGATGTACGTGGGGTCGTGGTATGTCGTATCCGTACTGTGGATATGGAGCTTCTTATTCTTCTTCTTTTTCAGATATACGTTGGTATTCCTCTTCCTCGTCACAAGAAACTTCGTCGAAGTGTGATGCCAATGTGTGGTCCTCTCCTCTTGTCATACTGCAACTTCCTCTTGTTTTCACAGTCCTTCTTCTCTTTCCTGACCGAAATCTTCTTCCACTCCTCAGGTGCCCACTTTCTAGCTCAACTTCGCCATCACCAAGAAACATATCAACTTACTCTGCTCCATTTTTCTCACAATTTTCTTTTGACATATCCCAAGTCTCTACGCACAAACCTTTATTCACCAGATTCCATTCTCAAGATCCCTTTCTCATATACAAGCATCTTCGTCCAAATATTTAAATATGTTAAGTATTGTCCTCTAGGTCCTTGGAAAAATTCTCTTTTCGTCTCACTGTAAGATTTTATTGTGTTGACTGCAATTTCAGTCATGTATCCTTCCAAAATACTGTCAACCCATAAATCAATAGCCCTAGATATAGGGTTGTTAATACTTTTCAGCCGCTAGATCAGTCTAGGGATCTACTTTATCAATTCTCCCTCTTGAAAGTTTCTTTGCCAGGTTGCTAGCCTCAACAACCACTCATGCAACAAAACAGGAAATTCGTAAAAGAAATATCATGAATATTTGTATCAGTGTTACAAAAAACAGACGGGAACTGGTGAAACCGGCTGGTCTGACTGGTTTCAGAGCCTCACTGGGTCAAATCGGAAATGACCGGTTCTGTGCAGAATAGACTGGCTTTGGTTCGGTTTTGACCGGTTTCGGTTCTGGTTCGGATTTTGACCGGTTCCACACATAACTGTACAACAATACTTAAGAGGGTATTTAATATATATATATATATATATATATATAAGTTGGTTGAGTGGGGAACGTTCTAGTGAAATATGCTCAGTATGGCACATAACAATATAACTTTTTGCAAATTTGTGTATAATGGTTTGGATTCACATGGTTGCACATGAATATATATATATATATTTTCAAAATTTAAGTAGTTTTGGAATTTTTGGTGGATTGATTATGTGATCTAGTTTTTTTCCGGGTTTTGGTCTGGTTCCGGTCCGGGTCTGATTTTCAGGGTCGGTCGGTTCGACCACCAGTTAAATTTTTGTAACCTTGATTTGTATAGAGGTGTTGAGGCCTGGAAATTTGCAGGTAATAATACGAAGGGATTCTCCCCAGTCAATGTTCCCAACTATCCCATGACTGTTTGGTGTAGGGAATCCGTCCGGTTTGCGGTCCGGCTACCGTAGGTCAAGTAACAAAAATAAAAGGTTTTACCGGTTGCGGCCCGGTCCACCATGTATATTTTTGTATTTTGGCTTTAAGTATGATATGCAAGTGCCTATCTAAGATGCATATTGATAGAGAATGCAAGGAGTATTCACAATGTGATGCGCAAGTTCTTACCTCTCGTCTTAGACTCTCATGCATCTAAATCACACACACAACAAGAAATTAAAACTAACTACCTGACCTATCCCTAGGGAGAAATATTATTACTTATTAATGAGCAATGTATTTTGTGCATGCATTATAAAAAAGAAATCACAGATAGCTGATACTTCATCCAAAACACATGAACAGGTAAAGATATTTAAACAACCAAATAGCCAATTGCTTATGAACAACATTCATTAATCATGGTGGTAATTTTCATAGAATAAACCAGAAATCATTCAGACAAGAACATAGGTTCTAAGAGTTAGAACGATCTCATAATTAATGGACACAAAGCTGAAAACGAAATAGTTCCTCTTCAACAAATCCATAGCATAACATTTGAACATTCCACCAAGCTTTCTCCAACAGGAAAACTGTAATTATCTATTGCAAAAGGAAATAGTTCTTCTTACAATATGTCTTCACTAATCTAACTGGGAAAAATTCATTTTTCTTCTCTAAATCTTCTATATTTATACAAAAGAACCAAACTGTTGGGCTTCCCACGAATGTCTCTTGGGCTCCCCCAAAACATTTAGTTTCACAATTTTGTCTTCTTGTGAATGCTTATGATGCGCATAATGCATTACATTTCGGATTAAGATTTATGAGTACTTCATAAAACCGAACCAACTTAGTAACTGATGAATCTTTCGAAACCCGGACCCTGTTGCTAACAATTCTGCTTTGTCTTTATTTGTCCCTTTAGCAATTTCGTATCTCTGGCTATCGCTTCTCTGCCAGCTTTCTCCTGCTTGGTCTTCTAGCTATGTCACCTTTGCAGCAGGAGTCCAAAGCATCCCCTAAACCCGCCTGCAGTTAAACAAAATGCATCATTAACTTGGACTGCATATTTTCAACAAACATAACCACACTAACCATAAACTAAATATCAAATGAGGCCCTGTACTGCGTTCTCGTCGCAACACCTCTGAAATGAATCAGAAACCATCGCCGCCCAAAGAAAGGTTAAAAACTTACAAAATGGCGGGGAAAAACCTTATCGGCAGCTCGAACCATTAAAACATCGAAAGGATAGTTTAAAAAAAACATCTGCAACAGAGGGCTTCAGATGGACAACGACTTCCGTAGGCCCATTAAGCCTAATGATGTTTGGAAGACTCAACACTAAAGCACTTGGCGAAACCTCCTCATCAGCGAACAGAGCAACATAACGTCGGGAGGTTAGAGAAAAACACAGTCGTAAAGGCAGAAGACGGAAAGACTACAGACTCCGCGGCAAATAAACATATCGGCGAAAACTAACACAAAACATCGGCGAGCAGAGCAGTTATAAGGCGGACATCTAGTTCGCTCAGGAGCCGCAATGGTGGAAAGTAAACATACTATGACTTCTGACTTACAGCCATAAAACTTTTCGGACATGGCGCATAAAGCTCATGAAAACGTTGGGCGCCCGAAAATCATTGTTCAGCTTCCGCAATGGCGGCCCCCGAAGGGAAATACGGTTCCGATGTCTCCCGAACAACCAAACTAAAACGTTAAGTCCCAACAGACTCTCGACCGGGCAGCGACGAAAAAGAAAACTGTTTCACCTTCAAACAGCGGCGAAAACAATGAAATAAACTCCCAAAAACTGCGGATCAAACGGGCAACGATTTAAATCCAACCTTCACATTCCAAAGCTTGAACAGTTTCAGTCATGAACAATCTTCCGAAAAAACATGAAAACAGTTGATCTTAAAACAATCCAGACAAGTAGCAGAGGGGAAACAAAACAGAGTTCATGGACCCAAACAATTTTAGGCACGCTAAACGTGAAGAGGAGGGTCCAAAATTTCAAAAATTTGGGAAAACAGTTGCAGCTGCAACAATTGGTGACTACCTGGTGAACCTAGATCTCTGGACAATTTATTTCTTAAGTATTAGACTGTTTTAACAATAGAACCAACATGTTGAATTCTTCTAGATATCTGGATTTCCCAGAAGGCAAATATATGTACTTTTAATCATTGATGATAGTCCAATTTAGGAGCAAGGAAACCAAGACTTCCAGGTCAAGATAACTCTTTCGAGGCCAGGAGATGAGTTTCGTTTATTACTTCTGTCTTCGGGTAGCTTCTAGCTTGGACACCACCGGATTGTAACATATGGTAAATAGAAATATTCATTTGTTCCTCATTCCCATGTCATTTTGCACTTTTTTGTGCTTTTGAACTTTTGTTCTTTACATATGAGTCCTCCTGCATGCCTTTCTTTTTGAAATTTTTTATTCAGGCTCTTCTATCCATAGTGTCCTTTTGTGTGAGAGATGTATTTAACTTTCATCTCACAGACGGAGAAGTACTTTGGCAATTTGGTACTTACATGGTTCAGTGCTTTGTTTCGATACATAATGCTTTTATAGGAGTTTCTGACTCTTATCTACCTTTGGCATTTAATTCTTGACATGGGATCATTTATATATAATATACTGTTTACCTTGCTTCCTTTTCGTGGGTCTTATGCTGTTACTCACTAGGACATTTTAAATGTGAGATGGATGGAGCCTCAAAATAGTATTCCAGACCTTTTGATCCTGGTTTGTTTTACAAGGATTAAATAGGACTTCAATGTGTTCATAGCCGTTCAGGAAAACTGCTAAACTAGAAGAAATTATTTTAGATAAAACAAAAGTACAGAGTCTTATACTAAAAGGACTTTAGTTACTCCAGAACTCTGATATTCTCCATGCAACCAAAAGTTTGCCTCTTGCTTATTGAAATCAGTCAAAATCTAAACTATAACAAAACATAAATAAAACAAATCAAAATAAATAGCCAAATCAAAATAATTATGTACAAGATAAAAGAACAAAACAAAACTCAGGAAAAATAAGGTTTGAGAACTAAACCATTTACTGGTAAGTTCTTGTCCCACCCCTGTAGATCCTGCAATTTAAAGGTTGAGGGGCCAAGCTTTGCCGCAATCTGGAAAGGACCTACCCATAGCTGTTGGAATTTCGTGTGTTTTCCCTTTTCATCATGGGTTGGTCCCACTTGAGAACCAAGTCTCCCACCTCAAACTCTTTTGTTCTAGCTTTGTGTTTATCAAACCATCTCTTTACTACCTCCTGTTGTTTCTTAAAACGTTCTCTGGCCTTGGCTCTACACTCTTCTGCCTTCAATAGATTATGTATCCTCATTTGCAAGACTTCACTATTTGATCCTCTGGATTCTTGTGCGATTATGGAAGAGGGTAGCATGATATTGGAGGGTAGAATTACCTCTTTTCCATAAACAAGGGTATACGGGGATACACCTAAAGCAGTCTTGGGGGTGACCCTATCAGCCCACAGAGCATTTGGTAATGCTGAGTGCCAACTCCTCTGATTTTCTATCACCGTCTTTTTGAAAATCCTAATCAGATTTTTGTTTGTAGATTCAACCAAGCCATTTCCTCGTGGATAGTAATTTCTAGAGTAATGCAACTTAATTCCTTTTTCATGAGCAAATGTAGTTAATCTAATCAAGGAAAAGTAAGTAGCATTATCGAAAACTAAAGAAATTGGAACTCCAAACCTAGTCATAATATGATCTTGCAGGAAGTCCATGACCGCATCTTCATTTACTTTACACAATGGAATGGCTTCAACCCAACGAGTGAAGTAGTCAGTTGCTATCAGAATATATTTGTGTTGTAAAGAATAATTTGGCTTTATCTCTCCAATGATGTCCATCCCCCACTGCTCAAAAGGTTTTGTTATCATGACATGCTTTAATGGTCCTGCTGCTTTAACTTTTCTTCCACCACATCTTTGGCAGATGTCGCACTTTCTAACATGAGCGTGTGCATCTTTGAACAGTGTGGGCCAATAGTATCCGGCTCTGAGAATTTTATGAGCTGTAGTATCTCCGGAGAAATGTCCTCCAGCAGGCCCATCATGTAAATCTATCATTACTTTTTCCGCATCTTCTTTCTCTAAGCATCTGAGGAGAACTCCATCATAATTCTTTATGAATAATATTCCTTCAACAATCTGTTAGGAGGCTGATTTAAGATGTAATGCTCTTCTTTGCTTAGAATTCCAGTGTTCTGGTAATAATCTTGTCTGAAGGTAATGCACAAGATCTCGATACCAGGAGTCCAGAGTAGTGAAAAGAGGACATACATCCATCACATGTAACTCAGCTTCGCCTTCCCAGTCATGTTCTTCCCTGTCTTTCCCTTCAGTCATCAGTCTGCACAATCCTTTCCCTTTAACTATGGAAGCCGGATTGAATTCGAGGTCATACTCCTGTAAAGCCGTTACCCAGTTGCCTCTTCTTTCTCCTAACTCATTTTGTACATACAGAGACCTCACAGCTGGGTGTGGAACAATTACCTTTGTCCGGTTCTTTAGTATGTATGGCCTGAATTGTTTCACCGCTTTGAAAACTACGTAAGCTTGTTTATCCACAACTGGGTAATTCAATTCAGCCCCTTGCATACCAGTGCTCATAAATGATATGGGGAACTCATCTCCCCCATCTTCCTTCTGGGTAAGCACAACTGCTAGTGAATCATCAGATGCGAAAGTGCACAAAATAAAATCTTTCTCAAAATCTAGACTTTTGAGGGAAGGTGCGTGTGCAACAACTGTTTTGATTTTGCTAAATGCGTTCTTCTCTACATCAGTCCATTTGAATTGTACGCTTTGCTTTACCATTTGCTGCAAAGGTTTAACCATTTGCGCGAAATCTGGCACAAACCTTCGCACGAAGTTTATTGTCCCCATAAATGACTGCATGCCCTTTTTATTATGGGGTAAGGGAATTTGTTCGATGGATTTGATCCTTTCCGGGTCTATGGAAATCCCCTTCTTAGAAACCACGTGACCCAACAACTTACCTTCTGTAATAGCAAACACACACTTCTTGGGGTTTAGTGAGATGCCATATTTTCGGCAGCATTCAAAAATTTGCTTTAGATGAAATGCGTGTTCCTCTCTTTTCTTTGAAAATATCGTGATGTCATCGAGGAATACTACAGCACTGCGGCCAATCAGACCGGAAAGCTATGTCCATAGCCCTCTAGAAAGTTGCTCCAGCATTTATGAGTCTAAAGGGCATCCTTCTGTAAGCAAAAGTTCCCCACCTGGTTCTGAATGTCATTTTAAATCTGTCTTCTTCAGCCACTAATACTTGATTGTAGCCTGAGAATCCATCTAATAAAGAGAAAAGTTCAGAACCCGAAACCATTTGCAATATCTGCTCCATGGGTGGAATAGCATAATTATATTTATCCGAAGCGCGATTTAAGTTCCTGAAATCCACGCATAGCCTGATTTATCCGGATTTCTTTCTTACTGGAACCAGGTTTGAAACCCATTCTGAGTGTCTAACCTTGAAAATAATCCTAGCATCCAATAGTTTCTTGACTTCACTCTGGATTAAAGGTTCTAATTTCGGATGCATTTTTCTTAAAGGCCGTTGATACGGTTTGATTCCAGATATGATGGGGATAACATGCTGGATGATATTGGTGTCATAAGTCTTCAAATCTTCATATGTCTAGGCAAAAACATCTTTGTATCGTTTGAAAAGACTGATAAACTTATTCCTTTCATCTGGAGAGCAACACTTTCCCAAACTCACATATTTAGGTTCTATTTCAGTCCCCAAGTTAATCAACACGAACTGTAGAGACGAGCTATGAGTTTTCACATTCGCTGGTCTTCTAAATTTCTCGTTTAAATCAAACATTCATTCTAAAGTCCTGACTCCTTTAGGAATGAAGTTATCGAATTTAAACTCGGCCTGATGTTCTTCATCATCAATAATTGCCCCTTTAAAGGTCTCGTCATTTGTCAAGCATTCTATAATCTGCTGATTGTCATCGAACACTCGTAGATTGGTTATCATGTCTGGAACTGAAGGCCTGAAAATCAATTCAATAGAGCACCGATTATTAGAAGGCACAAGCCTCACAGCTGAGGTGGCCAACATGACAGCTGCTGCTTTCTTAAGTCTCGGAATCGATACAATGTTAAATGCATTAAAACTTTTAAGTAAATCCCATACTTCATTTTGATAAGCTTTTAAATGAGGAGAAATGTAGTGTATTTGATTTTGAATTTGCTTTACAATTATTTTAGAGTCCCCAAACACCTTCAGATTTTTTACCTTAAATTCAATTGCTTTCCTTATTCCCTGAACTAATGCTTCATATTCACCTGTGTTATTTGTACATTCAAACTCTAACCTACATGCAAGAAAATGTTTGTTTTTTCTAAGGTCGATCAAGACATAGCCGTCTCCTGACCCTTCTAACGTTTTAGAGCCATCAAAGAAAAGTGTCCAAAAATCGCTAACTACTGTGCGGGAATTAACATCTACTTCTACTGCTAAGTCTGTTATTTTACAATCAATTTCATTAGCCTATGAAAACCAAAGGAGATCGGGTTGAGCGTCTGATGTGTCGCTGGCTTCTTCCGCTTGATAATTTCCTGGTTCCAGCTCAATAAAGTATTTTCCCAAAACAGAATCCACCAGTTCATTCTTACCCTCGAATTGAGTAACATTATGTTTCATGTGGGGCTCCCTTAAAACTTTAATTTGATTTGGGATTCCTTTATATGGTAGCCACAGATGTGACCAGTCCGAGGCAAAATATCCATTCAGCTTTGCTGACCAATCCCTGCTCAAAACAAGCCCATAAGCTTCTGGTATGTCAGCCACCACAATATCAATAAATTGACACACCTTATCATTCGAAGATAAACGAACAAGAACATCCTCCATTTCCCCAATTACTTTCACGTTTTTTCTATCCAACTGAACAACCCTCCAAGTGGATGGTTTGGGTTGCCCATTTATATTTTTGCAAACTGACAGTGGCATGACATTGACTGATGCCCCTGAGTCTACCAGTAAATTATGTATGTTGTGGTTGAAAATTTCAAAAGTGAGGAGAAAAGGTGGATTCTTACTTTTAGGCTTACCTCCCATACTTGCTTCACCAATTTCTTCTTCCTCCTAGGGCTGATTGTCAGTAGGCAGCCTCTCCTCTGATACTTCAAGTGCTTTCAATAGATTTTCTTTCTGCTGCGGCACCTTGCACATTTCAAATAATGAGATGTTTGCCCTTACCTTTTTGATATCTTCAACAATGTCATAATCCATCTTATGTTCGGTGAGATTTGGTTTAACATTATTTATCTTTTCTTCATTGGGCTTAGCAAACGTATTGGTCTGTCTGGGATCTTGACTGGTGATGGTAAATTCCGGAATTTTATTAGTTGGGGGGTTGTTTTGGAATTTCTTAACATTATTTTGAAGTCTTTTGATCTTCGGGAGCATAAGACTGTTTTCCTTAATCAACTCCTGACTTCTTGTCGTTACATTTTCTTCCCGTATGCCCTCATGTCTCAAATCCTTTTCCTCCTCGGCATCAAACAAAGAAACACAGTCCCATAAAACCATGGTCTCATCCTCCTGTTTTTTTGTTGATGTATTACTGTCTTTCCCTTCTTCATCTTTATCTTCTGTTAATTTAGAATCCAACAGTTGATTCATAACCAACGTCATTGAGTTTATCCATTGAGGACAATTCTTTTCAGAAGGGGGTTGTTGGTGGAAAGTGCAAAAGTTATCCATTCCTACCTCCGTTAAGTTCATAGATGCAGGATTGTGCGGAGGGGGTTGGGATTGATTGTTTTCTTCCCTTTTTCTTGTAATAAGGTTTATAGAAATTTTGGGTTTCCTTGTCCTTTTCCAAGTCTATGATTCTGTTAGAGAGTTTCTGCATCATTTTTACCATTCCCTCGAAATCTGATAATTGCTCCTCCTTAGGCTTAGTAAATAACAAAGCTTTTCTCCCAACATTTTTTTCTCCTGACTGCTCAGGATAATCCTTAATGCTTTCTTTTTCGGCCTCTGCCTTCTCCGCTTCTTCATAAGTCTCTGCTAGCGTAGGTTTGGCCTTCATTTTGGAAAACATGGCCAACTCGGGTCCCAAAGCTGAGGTATAATATTCAATCAGGACCTTATCCGAGGGTTTGTCAGCTTTAGAAAAATTCTTAAGATAGGCCGTGAATCTTTGGGTAAAATTGTGCACCTTCTCTTTTCTTTCTTTCTTTCTTTAAGGCGCACAACCCTTTCATGAGAGTTGCATGTGTTTTTTGAGTTGCATACTTACTTCTAAAAATCCTTTCAAAAGTATCCCAATCTGGGATAGAGTTTGCAGGCAAACCAAAATACCATGATGTTGCTGCACCTTTAAGGGTGTGTGGGAAAAGTCTACAAACTACATCCTCATGTTCCCCAGCCCTTAATCCTTCTACTGCCAAATAAAAACTTTGTAAATGGTCATCAACTAGCACCTTCTCATTTGGATCAAACTTAGGCAGCATCTTCTCAAAGGCTTGAGGCAAGTCGTGTAATGGAGGCGTTAAGCTCAAAGGCGACCTGGCTTTCCAAGCAGGTGGTGGATTTGGTGGGTTGGGTGGCTGGTTTGCGTTTACGCCTGCCATGAGTCTGGGTGGAGAGTGAGGTGGTGAATGAACAACAGTACGGACAGGTGAACAATAAGGTGTTTCTGGGACCACTTGATTCAAAGGTTGAACCACCTCCTGTAAGGCTGTTTCTACAAGTTCTTCCAAATCTCCAACCAACACCGAGTCTTCCAATATGGGACGGTCTCTCCTTTTATATTCTCTTCTGGGCAAGTCAGGAATAACTGGTAATCCTCCTATCTTCTTCACATATGCCCTAGTGTGTCTTCTCAGATCATCTATCACTTGGTTGTCCACAACAAACGGATGTTCCCTATTCTCTTGAGTATTTGGATCAGGACAGAAACTGCTTTCAAAATTATCATTGGTGGGGTTATTTCGAGAAAACGGGTTTCCTCGGCCAGCCATACACTAGCGACCCTCCTTCTAGCGCATGAAACTGTTGAGGCCTGGAAATTCACAGGAAACAATAGCAAGGGATTCTCCCAGTCAACGTTCCCAACTAGCCCATGACTGTTTGGTGTAGGGAATCCGTCCGATTTGCGGTCCGACTACCATAGGTCAAGTAACAAAAATAAAAGGTTTTACCGGTTGCGGCCCGGTCCACCATGTATATTTTTGTATTTTGGATTTAAGTATGATATGCAAGTGCCTATCTAAGATGCATATTGATAGAGAATGCAAGGAGTATTCACAATGTGATGCGCAGGTTCTTACCTCTCGTCTTAGACTCTCATGCATCTAAATCACACACACAACAAGAAATTAAAACTAACTACTTGACCTATCCCTAGGGTGCAAGATTATTACTTATTAATGAGAAATGTATTTTGTGCATGCATTATAAAAAGAAACCACAGATAGCTGATACTTCTTCCAAAACACATGAACAGGTAAAGATATTTAAACAACCGGATAGCTAATTGCTTATGAACAACATTCATTACTCATGGTGGTAATTTTCATAAAATAAACCAGAAATCATTTAGACAAGAACATAGGTTCTAAGAGTTAGAACGAACTCACAATTAATGGACACAAAGCTGAAAACGAAATAGTTCCTCTTCAACAAATCCATAGCATAAAATATGAACATTCCACCAAGCTTTCTCCAACAGGCAAACTGTAATTATCTATTGCAAAAGGAAATAGTTCTTCTTACAATATGTCTTCACTAATCTAACTGAGAAAAAATCCTTTTTCTTCTCTAAATCTTCGATATTTATACAAAAAGAACCAAACTGTTGGGCTTCCCACAAATGTCTCTTAGGCTCCCCCAAAACGTTTTGTTTCACAATTTTGTCTTCTTGTGAACGCTTATGATGCGCATAATGCATTACATTTCGGATTAAGATTTATGAGTACTTCATAAAACCGAACCAAATTAGTAACTGATGAATCTTTCAAAACCCGGACCCTGTTGCTAACAATTCCGCTTTGTCTTTATCTGTCCCTTTAGCAATTTCATATCTCTGGCTATCGCTTCTCTACCAGCTTTCTCCTGCTTGGTCTTCCAGCTATGTCGCCTTTGCAGCAAGAGTCTGAAGCATCCCCTAAACCTGCCTGCAGTTAAACAAAATGCATCATTAACTTGGACTGCATCTTTTCAACAAACATAACCACACTAACCATAAACTAAATATCAAATGAGTCCATGTACTGCGTTCTCGTCGCAACACCTCTGACACGAATCAGAAACCACCGCCGCCCAAAGAAAGGTTAAAAACTTACAAAACGGCGGGGAAAAACCTTATCGGCAGCTCGAACCATTAAAACATCGAAAGGATAGTTTAAAAAAAACATCCGCAACGGAGGGCTTCAGACGAACAACGACTTCCGCAGGACCATTAAGCCTAACGATGTTTGGAAGACTCAACACTAAAGCACTTGGAAGAAACTCCTCGTCGGCGAACAGAGCAACATAACGTCGGGAGGTTAGAGAAAAACGCAGTCGTAAAGGCAGAAGACGGAAAGACTATAGACTCCGTGGCAAATAAACATATCGGCGGAAACTAACACAAAACATCGGCAAGCGGAGCAGTTATAAGGCGGACATCTAGTTCGCTTGGGAAGAGCAATGGCGGAAAGTAAACAGACTATGACTTCCGACTTACAACCATAAAACGTTTCGAACATGGCGCATAAACCTCATGAAAACGCTGAGCGCCCGAAAATCATCGTTCAACTTCCGCAATGGTGGCCCCCGAAGGGAAATACGGTTCCGATGTCTCCCGAACAACCAAACTAAAACATTAAGTCCCAACAGACTCTCGGCCGAGCAGCGACGAAAAAAAAACCGTTTCACCTTCAAACAGTGGCGAAAACAATGAAATAAACTCCTAAAAACCGCAGATCAAACGGGCAACAATTTAAATCCAACCTTCACATTCCAAAGCTTGAACAGTTTCAGTCATGAACAATATTTGAAAAAAACATGAAAACAGTTGATCTTAAAACAATCCAGACAAGTAGCAGAGGGGAAACAAAACAGAGTTCATGGACCCAAACAATTTTAGGCACGCTAAACGTGAAGAGGAGGGTCCAAAATTTCAAAAATTTGGGAAAATAGTTGCAACTGCAACAAGAGGTATCGCTCCAACCAATTTGTTGGGTTCAGCCGAGATCCTTCACTCTCTTCTCGTGCTAACTCTAGTGCCTTAAAATCTACCCAATCTTGAATTTTTGGCTTTGTTAGGTGCCATAACATCACCAAAATTATTCACGTTCTTGAAAATGGACCCATTTGTTGGCATTCATCCTATCGACCCAGGTTCAGATCCTTAGTCATCAATAAAACCCAAGATATCGACCCGACAAAGGAGAACCCCATCGACAGCACCTGTGATGCAGATGCAGTCTCACCTGAGATATCTTATTGGGAATTACAAGAACCAGGTTTCTGCAGTACTTTATCAAATTTCTTGACAGAAGCTGGGGATTATAATTCTTATTAATTTTCGACACATATTGCAGTATTCAACATAAAATCCTTATTACATATTCATTCTATAAGCGGTGCGACACACACACACACACACATGGTTTTATTCATAAATAGATGTAGTGCGACATATTCCGATCTACTTATTCACAACACCTTGGAGACTCTTCTCTAGATATTCTTTACAACTCATACAAACTTCTCTCCTCTCCTGCTCTCTGGTTTTGGATCTATGTATTTGTTTTCTCCTTCACTCCACTATCGATCCACACACAACCTTGATCGATTCTCTAGCGAAACAACTATCTTCTTCCTCTCCCAGCCTACACAGTGACTTAACCCCTAGGATTAACAACAAACAACCAACCACCTCCACACACAGCTTGGGTTCCCCCTTTTATAAGATTCTACATGTATTAATCAACCAACTCTTTTCTCTTAGCTAACAGTCTATCATTTCTATTTTTGTACATTCAGTTACAACTGACAATAGGCACTATCGGTCGAAAAATACAATTATGTTTTATTACCAAAATCATGTTTTATTCTAACTAACTCCTTACCCACGATCATCTGAACTGTCATTTTCAACTACTCTACTCTTCTTCTATCGTGGTTCCTTCCATCATGGCTGCTTTCGTCACTGATCTTTCTGCCGTGGCTGCTCTCATTGTCGATCTTTCCATCGCAACTGCTTTTGTCACAACTTCTCTTCCGTCGTGGTTTCTCCTATCACGGACTCTTCTTCTGCTGCAACTCTTCTTTCGTCGCAACTCTTCTTGTGACTGGAATATTTATCTTTCCAAACAAAATTCTAGCTGAATTCTACATAACTTTTCCTAAGGCTAACAAATACCAAAAACTTATGACTATTCACATTTACATCATAACTGTAATGTCCCCATTTTTAATAATTGCATAGCAGGACAATTCCATCAATCCTACTAGTTCCCTAAGTTGGATGGATACATTTGGAATTTTAATAAGGGAGCTAATAAATGATGTTCAATCATTAGAATGGAATAAATATTTAATAATGGAGCTTATTAAATAAATACAATAGAAAATTGAAGTGGCAATGGAGCATGGAGACACATGGAGACTATGGGGCCCACACAAGCTAGGAATTTTGTGCCACATGGCATCCTCCTCTTGCAATTTTGAATACATGGGAATCCTAAAGGTTCTTGGATGACTTATAAGGATAATACACTTGTACATATGCATCATAGGTCGAATTTGAGAAGAAATATAACTTGCATGGGAGAGGAAGAGCCATTTTGGAGCTAGTGGGACACTTGGACTAGATTCCCTAGCTCTATGACAATAATGATGAAAATGCTATGACACCTATGACACAAATCATATCTGAAGGTTGAAATCTTACATATATTACATGTCAATTTGAAATAGAGCATACAAGAGAGATCTCATGTGATTTTGGGAAGCTCAATGGGCTCCTACTCGAAAATGGGGAAGGTGGAAGGCTAGGAAAGGGAGGACACATGACAAATCATGAGCACACATCCAAATTCAAATTAGATTGAGTTTTTGGATAGATTGGTAACCTTATAAGGCTAATTATGTTTTTAAAATACAGGAATCAACCAAGATAATGGCTTTTCATCATTTGAGAAATTGTCATTTGTGAATTGTGAGAGCTAGTGGATGACTAATTTTCTTGCCTTAGCCAATTTTGAGGGTGAAAGATTCCCATCCAAGTTGGTGTTTGAAGAGGCCATTCAAATATTTCATGGATATTTAATGGATTATTATTTGTAGGTGTAATCTACATGGAAGCATGTGGATTCTTCTATTGCAACACTTTCTCTCAACCATTTCCAGTTTTCTTTGCATATTCATGCTCATGGAGGGATTGCGCCTTGGGTGAGCTCATGTAATATTTGGGAGAGATATTAATAATATATTTATGATTTTAATAAGTTAAATATTCCAGTTTATCCATTCTCATAAAGTTTCAAATCGAAATACCCAAGAGCTGTATGTCAAAATGACTTTTAATGAGCAAACAATGACCATTTCTACACTATTTTGATATATGCCATGGTAATGCTTTTATTTCGAATGGAGGAATGTATATATGATAAATGTATGATGAATGGACTGTCATTAATGTGTATTTCAAGTCTCATTTTCATTACTTAAGCATTGGAATCCATTTTACTCATTTTTATTGCATTGGGAGAAGATTTGGTGCTTTTTCCCCAAGGGTTGAAATTGTGATTTGGGAGTTGTTTTGGAAAGAGTCATAAAAGCCTGTATAAAATGAACCATGATGCATATGAGAATTTAAAAATGTACCTTACACATCCCTTTCCTCTTTTCATAAATTCGAGTGACTTTGGGACCATTTGAGAAGCCATTTCCGGCAATTACCAAGGGGGAATTGGAGCCCCAATTTGCTAGTAAAGACTCCTACTTTGAACATAACATTAAAAAAGTTTTAAGAAGTAATTGGGGGGTCATAAAACATCCATGAAAATAATATTTAAGTTATAATATCAGTCATGTGCCTTTTGAAAAAATTTGGGAGCATTTGGGTCAATTTGGAGGTCTAGACATCAAAACTAGTTAAGATCGAAATTGGGGAAAAAGTGAAAAAATTGGTTATTTAATAAAATTTCAAAAAGGGACATTACAAGAACCCATTATTTGGTAACAAATATAAGAAAACTATTTTTTTTTAAATCTTTTAAATCTTTTTCCTTTTTATACTTTTATTTTCAAACTCTCTTCTTTTTCTTTTATTTATCACACGAAAAATTGGTCTGTGACATTTGAACCTTGTTGTGAACTCCTTCTTGGATGTACGAGGAACTTTATGAGATTCTCAAGCTTAAAACAAGAAAAGAATAATGTTGCAAGCTCATTTGTTGATTCAATAGATTTGGAATTTTTATCCCTAAGAGGGTTTTTTCAATAGTTAAAAAACAGTGTGGTGTAATGTATATTCACGTGATCGTGATTGTTCTTAGTTCTTTCTTTTTTGGATCTTGCATTAAAGGATAAACCAAATTTTTTTTTATATGCAAGACATATTCGGTGAGTGTGAACAAGTTTAACATACACAACTCATAATATATATATACATCTCAAAAGGCATCTAGAAAGGTATTCTCTTGATTTCCAGTCCTCATTTTCTTTGTTAATTGGTGGTGGTGAACCCGTTCATTTCAAGAAGCTAAAGAATCTAAGAAAGTAGATAAATGGATGAAACCAATGAATGAGGAAATGAAAGGACTATAGAAGAAGGAATCATGGGAACTTTTGGATCTCCCATCTTGAAGAAATGTCGTTGGTAACAAGTGGGTGTACAAAGTAAAGAAGAACAACGATAAGTTGTTGGAACATTATAAAGCTCGTTTGGTGGAAAAATATTATGCTCAAAAGTCAAGTATAGAATTTAATAAAATCTTCTCTCTAGTTGTGAAGTTGACTACTATAATACTTTTACTTGCACTTGTAGCAACATAGGATATAGAGTTGGAGCAACTTGATGTAAAAAATTCTTTCCTACATGGTGATTTCGAGGAAGATATTTACATGGATTAGCAGGAGGGCTATAAAGAGAAAGACAAAGAGAATTTGGTTTGTAGTCTCAATAAATCTCCATATGGATGAAATAGGCACCAAGGATGTGGTAGATACAGTTTGACACATTCATGGAAAGCCAAGGTTTCCGTAGGAGTGAAAATGACTATTATGCATATCATAAGATGTTTGATGATGGTAGTTTTATTATCTTCTTGTTGTATCTTGATCATACGTTGGTTGTAGGCTCCAACATGAAGAAAATCCTCAATTGGTTAGGACATTTGACATGAAGGATTGATGAGAAGCAAACCAAATTTAAGGGATGAAAATACATGGGGACAAAACAACTAGGAAGATCTAGTTAAGTCAAAAGTCATATATAGAAAATATTTTGCATCACTTCGATATACATAATGCAAAACCAGTTAGAACCCCACTTTCTACACACTTCAAATTGTCTTCTAAATAGTGTCCTATCACAAAAGAAGAGAAGACAATCATGTCTCATGTATTGTATTCATCGGCATTAAAGAACCTCATGCTTGCCATGGTGAGCACCAAACCAGATATTTCCCAAGCAATGGTAGTTGTTAGGAGGTTCATGGTGAATCTTGGAAATGAGCATTGCACTATTATGATGTGGATACTCAAATACATAAGGGGCACTTCTAATGCTTCTAGTTGTTATAGGTTGACATAATTTCAAATTAAAGGTTTTGCAAATTCTAATTTTAGTGGAGACAAAGATGGACGAAACTCTACTACAAGATATAATTTGACTCTTTCTAGTGGATTTGCAAGTTGGGCATCTAAGTTGCATCCAATGATGTCTTTATCAACCACTGAAGTAGAATATGTGGCAGTAACTGAGGCCAGCAAAGAGACGATTGGCTAGAGATATTGATGGATGACTTCAAGATAATACATGGGAGGGTTACTTTGCATTGTGATAGTCAAAGTGTTATTCACTTAGTAAAGAATCCAACATTTCATGATCACACAAAACATATTTATATCAAGTATGATTTCATAATAACTTGTTGAAAATGTGATGAAGACAACATTGTGTAATGGCATGTGAACATAAAAATTATGCAAGGAACTTCCTATATATCGGCTTTAAATGAGAGAATGTTAAGAGGTGAAGTCAATATCGAGATATCTAATATTCCCCCAGAGGTAGAATTTTTTGGAACTTTTCAATGTATTTTGGTTCCTCTTGGAACCCTCTTATGTATTGTATAAAAATGAATGACCCCTAGAATTTTTGCATAAAAAAACATTAAATTATTTATTGATTAAAAATAAAATTGAAAGTTGCCATTACCTCATGGTTTTACTTGTACAAGACAGAGTTTCCACATAAATATCATATTTTATTGTTATTATTATTTACTTTTGTTTTAGATCTTTTTAATCAAAAAAAAAAAATTGAAAATCCATAACAAAAACCCAAAAAAATCATACTTTATTATTTAAAAACAAACATTATCCTTTAATAAATAAATAAACAAACAAACAAACAAACAAACAAACAAATTAGTGATGTGTGCACCATTATATGATGTTTCATTAAAAAAAAATTAACCATCTTCCCCTTCCCATCCCATAAGACATAAAATGGGAAACGCGGAGGTCTACCGTGAGCTTATTCTCAAAAAGGTAAATTCTTATCCTTTAAATTTTCTTTGTTGAAGGGGGTGAAGAGTAAAATCACTCATATATGTTGATATTTGCACATGTGCAAAGAGATGTATGTAAACTTTGCACATGTGGCATTAAATACTTTTTGCTCACATAAATCCACATCCACTAGACATTTTGCCCCTCGATATATCTTGTACATGTAAATACTTTTACTATACTCCACATTCTGGTTGTAAATATTTTTAGTATACTCCACATTCTAGTACATGTAAATATGTTTACTATACTATTAAGGGGAATCATATTGCATTTTTAGTTTATACAAGCGAACATGGGTATGGATCCAATTGTGGGTCTTAATTTTGGTTACAAGTTATCTAAGAGATTGGTGTATGAATTGTATAGTAATTTCATTACAGTTTTGTAACAGGCTTGGAAATGAGAAGTCTTTGGTTATTCTAATTGGTTATCTATTCAGGATTTGAATTTGGAGGATGGTACATTAGTGGATGAGTGGAACATGTACACGGATGGTCTGGTGCATGCAAGTATTATTATTTCAAACACACTTGACAAGTTAGATTGGGGACAGAATAATAAGAATGGGGTGGTTGTGACAAAATTGGCTTACAAATTGATCTTTGAGAAGGAAAACATGTTAAATACCTGTTGGTGGACGAAGTGGTTGTGGAGGGTTCAATGCCCTTTAAAGATTAAATTGTTCATGTGGTTGTGTTTTAAAAAGATTTTCTCTCTTGGGATGTTCTTCAGGTAAAAGGCTTCTATGGCCTAGGTAGATGTATTCTTTGTAAATCAAACGAAGAGACAGTCCAACATATGTTTGGTTCTTGTTCTTTCTTTATGGATAGATGGAGGGATTTGCGTATTCATTTTAATTTTTTTGTTCAGTGGGATGGTTCAACATTGGATGAAAATCTCTGCAGATGGTATAGAGAGGAGAAGAGGCTTAGCTCCCTCCCATACTTTCTATTTTGGGAATGTTGGAAGGCCCGAAACTGAGCGCTTTTTGATGAGGCTTTTTGTGATCGAGTTGTTGTATCCACCAGAATTGTGCAGGCTTTTTCTGAATGGAAAAATAGAAGTCTTCAAAGGTGCCTCGTCTTCTTCGGGTACCTTCTTTGACCTTGGTTTATCCTATGGGCCAATTTGACAGAGCAGAACTAGAAGGAATCTATGGGGATGGGATGTTTTTGAAAATTAACCCATGTTTAGCAGTTAAGGGATGGATGAAGGCTGGGAGAGGAACAAATTCCAAAGTGGAGCTTCTGGATCTATGGGGCATTCTCTATTGGAAAAGTTTTGCAGGATTGAGGATGTTATGATTGTTGGGGACTCACAGGTCATCACCAACTGGGCAAAGGGAGTTTCCAATCTCCAATCTCTTATATTGGATCATTGGACGATACAAAGTAAGAAGGATGATCTCTGAGTTTAATGTTATTTCTTTTCAACGTATTTATCGAGAATTTAATGATGTTTCTTATAGACTTTTAAATATTGGGATAGGAGATATAGATAGCTTCATCCACTATGAGGTTTGGCACAAATATCCACTCTCTAGGGTAGGCATGGTGGATATATCTTGAGCGACCCTTTTTTTTTTATGCTCAGACATTTTGGATTTTATGTGCATGTTATGCGAGTCCATAAACATTCTAAGATAGTTGTTTTTCTGACGTATAGTGTGACAGTCAATCTATTTACAACGACGATATATATGTTTTTGTGTATGATCCTTCATAACTGATAAAACTAGGTTAAAATGATCATTTTTATATATTTTCTTATATAATATCCTGCATCAACTTTTATTAATATAAAGTTTTAATTATTTTCGCTTATTAATATCATACCTACCCATATTATTTTACCCAGTTTTGTCTTTTTTTTCTTTCTCCCATGTTGATTGCTTTTCTATGGTCTAGTCCCTCTACATTGGTTATTGCCCGATTTTGACTATGCACTAAATCATAGTAGTCACATTTAAAATAAGCAATATCTTGTCAAAATAAAAAGTGTGAATTTGTTTTCAAAAGTTTCTCTTTTTAATTGGGCACCCAAAACAAAACAAAAAAATAATGCATAATAAAATTTAATCACGTTAATCTTATGAACTGAAAAAGAAAAAAATACGATGGTTTTACCCATTTTTTAGAAACATATAAGATAAATTAAATAATATTTATAAGTAGCCTATTATTATTATAATTTATTTTATCTATTATTTTTAAAGATTATGAAATATGAATACCTAGAGGTAAATATCTTGAGGTAAATTTTTGGGCATTTCTTTTCATTTCAAGAATGGTACCTAGGGTGTTGCTGGAAATTCTGACCTCCTGCGGACATGAGTTGTTTCCCGTTCCAGTCTATGGACATCATACTGGAATTAAGCTGCTAACTCCTAATGTGAAAGGGGGAAACCTACCAACCTCTGGATATCATGTTGGGTAAGAGTTGTTTGTGAGCATAGCTCCCATTCTGTGTCAAGCTCGTTAAAAAATGAAACGGATACCTTCAAGCATAGTTATTATGTGTTTCAAGCTTGTGTAAAAATGAAACGGGTCCCTCCAAGCATAGTTATTTTATGTTTCAAGCTTGTGTAAAAATGAAACAGGTCATTTAGAGCAGAGTTCATTTTTCGTGTCAAGCTCGTTAAAAAATGAAACGGATTCTTCCATTGTGTCAAGCCTTGAACCGTCATTTCACCTGCCTGTATAACTTAATCATCTTTCTTCCTCTGTTTCTGCTGAACCTTTTTGGAGCAACCGAATCCAACTATCATTGTAATAATGAATATGACTAATAATAATATATTGGATGATGGGTAAAATGTACAATAAGCTTGCCTTTTATAGGCTTGAGCGTGAAGGGTTACACCCTTTCATATAATTAACTAATCTATTTTAATAATTTATTTTATATCCGTTACATTGCCACTCCCTTTAAGGATGCTTTGTCCTCAAAGCTTAGATTATTGTTGTCGTCTTTTCATTTTTACTTTGTGTTGAAACAACGTCATTACTTCCTTTATGTCTTTTGTTTTAGAACTTGTATTAGGTATGTGCTTGTTCTTTACACCATAGTTTGTCAATTTCCTTTTATTTGTTACTTGAATTTGTACTCCATTCTGTTTATTATTGTTGTCCCGTTTTCCATGGACATGAATATGAGGAACATTTTTGTGACTGACCATATCTAACTTTGTTTTAAAAATCGCTTGTCCCACGATACTTAGGATGTCATCACGTAATGTTTTCCTTTTATTATCTTCATGATTTATCTCGAAAAGTGGCATCTCTTGAGGCTTCTCACACTCAAAGTCACCAGGTAGTGTTACATTTAGGTTTCTCGAGGGTGGTAAAACAGTTAAGGTAGAAGACGAATCTATGATATTTGATTTGTCTGACTTGGATTCCTTGGCATACTGTAGGATACATATATTTTCATTGTATGGATCGTCTTTATTATCAACGATACTGGCTTGAATCTCATTATGATCTTGGTCGAGCTCATCTTTATCAACTATATTATTGGTATTTTGGTCATTCCTAAGATAGTTTGTCTCCTTGTCTTGTTTATTGTCTTGATCGACTTGGTTTCTCTCATTTTTGTTGACATACTGGTCCAACATATTTGAGCTGCTGATATGGTTTGTACCAAACCTTAGTTTTTGTAACATTCCCATCATTGTATTCTGGTTCTGTGTCATGGTGCTCATGTTCTGTGTTAAGGTGTTTATGTTTTGCATTATGGTACTCATTTTGTCATCCATGTTTTTTTGTTTTTCGCTCAGGATGCCAAGTTTGTCATCGAGCCTTCTTTCTAGTACCAAAACAAGATCGTTTTTTAGTAATGTATGGTTATTTTGCATCTTTTCCTTCAAGCCTTCTTGGTTAGCAACACTGGACTTTATGTCCTTCTCCATTTTTTCGATCTTCTCTTTCAGTTCCTCCATGGTCCAAGACCCTGTATACGGAGGTGTGTATTTCGGTGGTATTTTGGCTTTTTAGGTGAATTGAATAATAATATATTAATTAATTAATATTACTATTATTATATATATTTTATAAACTATATTTTATTTGGTATATAGTTTTTATTATTATTATATTATATTATATATATATATATATATGTGTGTGTGTGTGTGTATTTTAACAAATATTATAATAATAAATATAATATTTGATTTTCTTTTTAAATATTTTATTATAAATATATTATTTGATTTTCTTTTTAAATATATTTGAAATAAATATTAAGTTATAATATGCTTATAACTTTTTTCTTTTTCTTTTTTAAATTTTTTTGCAGGTCATGGTCTTGGAGGCCGAGGCGAGCGACGGCGTGGAGGGAGGTGATGGAGCAGGCGTGGATGGAGGTGAGGGCGATGGTGGTAGTTGGGGGATGGAAGGGCGACAGGATGGAGGGATGGACAGGAGGCGAGGGGTGGAGGTTGCGGTGGGCAGTGAAAGGGTGCTAGAGAAGACGCTGCTGGAGCAGCTGGGAGGGAGGGTGGACGCTGAAGACGTGTAGGGGGGGAATGGAGGTTGGTGGGGAGGAGCGCGCCAGGGGTTGGAGGATGGCATCCAGGAGGGTGTGCAGGCACATGGAGGGAGGGCGAATGGATGGTTGAAGTGGCGTGAAGATGGGGGGTGCACGATGGAAGGGTATGGCGGTTGGAGCACACAGGGGTGACAGCACGCGGGATTGGAGCGCGCGGGGATGACAGCGTTGGAGAGCTAGCTTGGAAGGTACAGGAAGGTATGGAGGAGGTGCGACTGCAGTGCAGAGGAAGATGGAGGGGTGGCTGATGGAGGCGCGAGGGAGAAACGACGAGGAGGTGCGGAAGAGTGGAGGTGCCGGGGAAGAGCGAAAGGTGCGGTGGTATGAGAGGAGAAGTAGACGGGGGTGGAACGCTCAGGCTGGAGCTGGAGGAAGTTTAGTTTTTTTTTTAATTTTAATTTTTTGATAGGGTTTGGGATGAAATGACAGGTGATGAAATTGAGCAGCGAAAGAATAAAAAAATATGATGAGCCGAGTCCGAGCTTAAGTAGGGGTTGAAGGAGCTGAATTCGAGCTCAGGTCAAAGGAGTCGAATCTGAGCTCTGATACCAAATGGTGCAACCAAAATGGAGCAACCGAATCCGGTTGTCCGTTAGTCGAATCCGACTATCATTGTAATAATGAATATGACTAATAATAATATATTGGATGATGGGTAAAATGCACAATAAGCTCTTCTTTTATAGGCTTGAGCGTTAAGGGTTACACCCTTTCATATAATTAACTAATCTATTTTATATTCGTTACACTTTTCCTGGTAGTAACCGTGAATTTAGTTGGATGACGAATAGAGTAGGCAAATGAAACGAAGCTAACCTCTTTACATTAGGTTGGAGTTAAGCTACTTGACAAATACACTGGGGGAAAGTACCAACCATTGGACATCATGTTGGGAAAATGCTCATCAATGGAACTCATTTTGAGCATACTTTCTTTTAGTTTCGAGCTCGTTAAAACCATGAAATGACCCTTAGAGCATAGTTCCTATTCTGTGTCAAGCTCGCTAAAAAATGAAGTAGATACTTTAAGCATTCTTTCAACTGTTTTTCGAGCTCGTTAAAAATAGTAAGATGGTGTTGAGATTACTTTTCATTTTTCATGCTATGGTTAAAACATGAAAAGTGGATTGAGCTTACTTTATCGCTTTTTCTTGCTCTGGATTCAAACATGAAAAAAGTTCTCAGTTCCTTTTATACCTTTGGCGTACTCGTTAAAAACTTAGCGAAGAGGAATCGAGTGTACTTTTACTATTTTTCAGACTCGTTAAAATTGGATTATGAAAAAAGAACCCTAATGAAGTCTTCTTTAAGCTCTTTTCGAACCCTTTAAATGTGAAAAGATTGTCGAACGAACTTGTCTTCTTCATACTCATAAAATGACCTGAAGAGTTATCCTCCTGGTGATAGTTTACCCCTTTTTCGGACCAGGGGGTACTTCTTACGAAAAATGTATACTTTGGCAAATCATGACTGGAAGAGTTCTCTTGGGCATTATTTTATACTTTTTTGGGCCCTAAGGACTAAATCATTACGAAAAAGGACCTTTTGGAGTCTTCTTCTATTTTCGTTCAGACTCTCTAAACATGAATGATATCGAGTTAACTTTCAATGGACTCGTTAAATTAAACACTGACATACCCTCTTTTGGGGAATGAACCCCTCATTTATGAGGTTTGTGAAACATATGAGAATGGACTTATGTTAGGATAAGCTACAACGAGTGTTTGTTACCCTCTTTGAACTTGAAAAAACAAAAAGAGGCACTCATCAACCATGATGGAGAAATTAAGGGAATGAAACTATCTCATTTGCAATAAATGGAAGTTATTAGTCACCTTTGAACATGGCACTTATCTGCATTTCATTCAGTCAATTGGGTATTCATCTTGCTTCCAAGTCGATCCACTTTCATGAGTCATGTCACTCCTTTGAGTCTTTCAAAGAATGCATCGTCCACCGTTGCATTATGTTTTGGCCGTATCCGCCTGGTCAAATCAATGTTGCCAAGTCTTTAGTCGTATTGCCCGATGTTCAAAGGGAATTCATGTTGAGAGTTTGCATCTACAGTTCAAACTTTTGTGTCAGTTACCTTTGAGTCAGTCCTATGGTTACGTCATGTTCAAAAAATTCCATAACTTTATTCTAAGTTTCGTGTCATCGATGTGGGATTCATCATGGCCCTCCTTTGACGAGACTGTTCCTGTTGACTTTAGCTCATCATCCAGGAATTAGTCTTAGAAACAAATGAGTACCTTGAGATCTATATGCATCAATGACATATTCTCTCGCTTTCGACATAGGTTCACATCATTGACCTTTGATTGAAAGATTCGATTGAGTGTTTGACATCGGATCATCTATTCACACTCAGGAGATTATACTAGGGTACCTTGGTAATCATTGACATCAATGGTGATCTCCCTCTCACTTGTTAACGGTTCTTATCACTAATCGATAATCAAGTGGTTTATACCATGTTCGACGCCAAGACATTGTAATCACATGGATAGAACCGTACTTTGTGGAAGACGAGACGAAGACCCTGGGTATTTGTTAAGCGCTCATTGATTTCCCCAGGTTGTGATGGAGTATTTTGCATGAGTCCTAGCATGGATCCACATTTGCATGGTCATGGTTGTGCTCAAATTTGCGTCCATATGACATAGATCTACATTGTATGTCTGGTAGCTATGTCCAAGTTTGCGTCTCTTTCACATGGATCTACGTTGTATTCTAGTAGCCATGATTTTTCATCTCTCTCATGGATCTGCCTTGTATTGGTCTACAACCATGATGAAGAGCCAGCTGGATATGAGTCAAAAATATTAATGTATTGTAGAAGCCAGGTTGATGATGATCTCTGATCAAGTGATTTCTTGTTTCGAAGTGATAACTTGCTCTTACAAAGCTCTCGCCTATCGTATCCCTCTAGCCTCATGCTTTGGGCAGCATTCTGTTACACACAATTCTCGTCAACATCATGTGTTGAGGCCCAAAACATCAGAAATTTCCTTCAATTCCCAAAATGTGAAGTTGGACACTGGCTAACACTCTTATTTTCATACTTGATTCCACCATTGCTTCTTCCCTTTATGCAATGAGTGTTACCCTCTTCGGTAACACCTCTTGTCTCTTGACAATGAGCGGTTCCACCACCTTTACCCTTTGATCTATAAGTGGTTACACCCTGGTAAGGCTTTGTCTACACAGTGAAAGAGTGGTGCTCGAGTTTCAAAAGGAAAAAGAGAAGATTCATTAAGCTCCTTGAAGGAAAGCTTCGTGGCACCCTCATTCCTACTCTTGTGGACCACCTGGACTCGAAATCCCCCTTAATATGATCTCCCTTCCACCTCATCCACCATTTTCTCAACCATCCTTATCCTCTCAAGAGCTATAAATACAGCCTCACCCCTCATGGGTTGGAAGAGAAAATTTATGATGCTGCACTGAAGTCCTAGCCAAATCTAGGGTGAGCATAGAGAAGGCAAGTTGGAGCTTTGAGAACAAGACTTGGTTTGTGAGGAGGCGTCACAACACTAAGGCATTATGGTTGTGTTGAGGCCTGGAAATTCGCAGGCGACAACAGTAAAGGATTCTCCCCAATCAGCGTTCCCAACTAGCCTGCTGACTGTTTGGTAAAGGGAATCCGTCCGGTTTACGGTCCGGCTACCGTAGGTCAAAGTAACAACAAGGGTTTACCGGTTGCGGCCCGGTCCACCGGAATTTGTATTTTGACTTAATGTATGCAATGCATATGCCTACCTCAATCATGCAGGGTGATAAAGATGCCAGGAACTACACAATGTGCTGCGCAGGTCCTTACCTCTCGACTTAGGTTCTCGAACATCTAAACCACAAGGAAGTAAAACAACTAACAATCTAAACACCTAACTATCCATCCCCGGGGAGCCAGAAAATGATTATTAGTGAGTAATGCATTATCTCCATGTATAATAAACCAAATGACAGATAGCTGATATTTACGTTTACAACACATGAACAAGAAAATATTATAACAATCAAATGGCTAACTGTTATATGAAACACAGGCATTACTCCGAGTGAATTTTCCACTAAATAAATCAGAAACCATTCAACAAGACATAGGTCACAGAGTTAGAAGGATCTCACGATTAATGGACATAAGCTGAAAAATAAAGTAGTTCATCTTTCTGCCATCCATTGCATAACATTTGGAGACTTCACAGCTCTTTCTCCAACAGGCAAACTAAAATCTTTATTGCAAAAGGAAATAGTTATTTTTACAATAGGTCCTCCAGTGTTCCTCGGAAAAAATCCCCCTCCTTTGTCTATCTTCCCTAGTTTTATACAAAAAACAGAATTGGTTGGGTTGCCCAAAGTAACCTTTGGGCTCCCCAACGTTTCAATTCCTTATAACCTTTTACAAAATATTAAATCATACAAAAATTTGACCGATCCTTCTCATGAGGGGGGTCCCGCTTGGTCCTTCAAGAATTTTCTCCATGCTGCTGCTTCAGCAGCGAGACCCTCAAACGAGTTGGGTTCCAGGAACTGAATGCTCAGCTCGAATTTGTCAGCTTGGTTCTGAATGGCTTCAACTCTGGTCGTGTTCAAACGTACCTGCTCCTCCAAGCGCTGTATACTAATGGATGTGTGGCCTATTTCGTTTCTGAGGATTGGTTCATCAACAGCTCTGATGCATTGCACTTTGGCCTCTTCATCTTGTTGCCTTTTCTGCAACATTTCTGCAAATGCATCATGAGTTGGGAACTCGTGTAGTCTCTGTTCAGCTTCTGCCTGACAACGGTTGTATGTGACCAGGGCTCTCCTGAAGAATTCTGGGCATGCTCCCTTCGTTTTCTTAACATTCTTCTGGAAGTCTTCTGCAGTGTTGACGGCGAATTCTATCAGGTCATGGTCCCTTTTCAAAGCTTGTTTATCCTTGACTACTAGCTCAGTTGGGACTTCCTTGTCATCCTCCACCTTGGTTATCCTTGAAGTCAGTACTTCAAGGATGTCTTGCGACCTGTCCACAAAATAAGACGCGGTGTTTAAGATTTCATCCAGTCTGCCATCAATCTGGAGGACCTGACATCTTTCCTCCTCTAGAGCAGTTTGCAAGTACAACACCTTAGCTTTCTGAGCCAAGATGTGTTCTTTAACCAGTTACAGATCGACCTGTTGTGCCTTTGCTGCTTTTCCAGCTGCTTAACGCGCGAGGTATTGGATTCATATATGATACTTTGCTGCTCCTTCAGGTCATCTATCTTCACCCTCAGCTGCTCCTTTTCATCCTTTAACTCTTGGATTTCCTGTTGAGCTTTTCCCAGGGCTTCTTGTGTTGTTTCTTTCGCTTGTGCTTCTTGCTGAATGGCGTGGATTTCGCTCTTTGTGGCCTCCATTTCCTTAAGCACTTGCT
>LPNX011009183.1:0-20615 GCA_001517045.1 Pseudotsuga menziesii | reverse complement strand
CCTATTATCAAAATTACATGATTTCACAAGATGCCATTTTAAATAAATGATATTCAGTGCAAATGCATAATTCTCAAATGCAGGGCACATGACTACAAAGAATTTGAATTCAAACATGGCTCTACGGTAAAGCTTATGTTATTCGCGGGTATGGATTTACATAGGCGCGGTCATGAACTACGGGCACCCATGACAACATTTCGCGCAGGATGCTCCCACCAGTATCACCATTCATTCTTCACCCCAACTCGTAAACAACCAACAGCGGCGCGGCCCTAGGGTTTCGCGTGGTGGAAAACAACGAACAGTGTGGTGCAGGCACAGGCTAGGGCTCGAGAGAAGGGCAAATGCGGGTAAACTGACTGGCCGGATATCTACCATGAATTTTCGCCTAAAACCTCATCAAAATACTGACGGAACCCATCATTACTAGCACCAAACCAGGTGCAGGCGGCATAATGGCCGCCTGCACCTCGTCTTCCTCCACTTGTTCAAGGCGAAACCAAAACGGCCCGAGGGTTCTATATAGAAAAACAAACTCCCCCCTTCTAACCGCGGACACCTATCCAACCGCGTATTCTTAGATGAACGGACCACAACCACCGGGGAATAAGATGGGCCTAACCGCGGGAAGGAAAAAACACTAAGGATGCCGGCAAAATGCAAAGGGGAACCAAACCTAGTAACCCCCCCACCAAAGCCAACAATATCTAGTCAAAACCTTGAAAAGCACTAGGCAAGGCTGTTACGATCCTACCTGGAAGGGATGCGAAGCTGCTGTGGCGACCACGACCGAGTTTCCAATCAACAGCTGGACACAGGTACAAGCACGGAGCTCCACCAAAATCACGAGGTCGACAGCGCGGAGCGGATTACGACGGCTTCGGGTGCAAAATAACGATAAAAAATCCACACATACACCCCCGTATATATAAAAACTCCACACGTGCGACGGGTCAACTCAATCGGGGCAGACATGAAAGTTAAGTCGGGCGACTAAAGCTCAGGTCCCTCCGCAACGGCGGACCATCCTCCATAATACATCACCCGCAACGCAAAAATCAAAACGAGCGAACAATAACCATGGTCGGGCGGCGGCGGATACACATGGTCGGCGGGAGACGAAAACTTAGAAATTTCCACTGATCCGCAACGGCGGCGACGGCAGTGTTCATCCCCCTCCGACGCGGCATAAAAGCAACACCCGCAACGGTAAAACGAAATAACCAATCTCGACAACCAAGACTTGGACATCACCCGCAACGGCGGGACGAAAAGAAAATCGAAAGTTGAAAAATCCCCCCGCAACGTCGGTGCGACAAGAGAATGCGTAGACTGGACGGACACCCGCAACGGTGGGCTTCGACAAAGTCAATCAAGAGGATTCGAAACACACCCGCAACGGCGGGTTCGTCCGCGAACTAACTCCCGATACACGTAAGCTTTGAAACGAAGGCTTTACAAGGTTTTGCAAACAAAACGACAATGAGCTCAATTTAAGATGGAATTCCTTAACAATCAAATGATGAGAAACCAGTCGATTGATGGCATCCAAAAGGCGCTTCAAAATCCATAAGCTAAAATCAAAAGGGGTGAAATCAAGAAAAGGAAACTAACTAATTCAAAGTAAAAAGGGGGTCCCAAAATTTTAGAATTTTGGGAAATTGTTGCAGATGCAACAGGTTGTAATCTCTCTTCTTCATCTTAATGCAATGATGGTTTATTTCCCATAAAATGTATTGTGTTATGATCACTCATTTTATTATTGGATCCCTTAGTCACTGATATAGAATTGTAGATCATTTTATGGTACTTTTGATCTTGTTTGTTGTTTGATGTGTTCATTGCAGGTACATCTATGGAGATCTAGCACCATAAAAAGCTGATACACCATACTGTAGAACAGATCAAAGACTCATTCAAGATATCTACTAATTCTAGGAAAAGTGCTTATCCTTGTTATCACTCATTTGTTCTAGACCTGTACCATTCAGATCTAGGGAAACAACTCATGTCCGCAGGATGTGAGAATTTCCAACAACAGAAGGACTACGTGATGGGGAAAACTAAGAATGGCCAATACCATTCCGGTGAAGCAGAATCCCAAAAAACTAACTAGAGCCCAACAAGAATTGATGGCAACAACAAAGAAATTTCCTCAAATGGCCAAAAGTTGTTAAAATTGAGATGGACGATCTAGAAAAGAAGGCTTTAGCGAAAAAGAGAAAAAAAACCCACTAAGGGGGGATTGGAATCCCTCCAATAGATCCCTAATGCTATTTTCTCCAAAAATTGGAAGACTAAGGTCTCAAAAATTATTGAAATTTATTGGCTAGTCAAATCTTTAGTTGCATAAGAGAAAGGGATACCCAGATGCATATTGATATCATGCGGAAACTGGAATTCATGGAGGCTAAGTATCGCACTCTTGTTAAGGTCCTCTAAGGTCTAAACGTAGTGGTTTTAGGGGACAAGAGCAATCCTAAAGATGAGAAGCACAATGAGAACCCTGTTGAGGACAATCAACAAAACTCCTAGCATGAGTTCATCATTCTTGACCTTAACTCTAATGATGAACATTAACTCAATTAATCAAACCTGCATGTTCTATTTTTATTTTCTTTTTCATTTTGTAAGCTACATGACTTCTTTAGAGCCTTAATTTAATAGTTCCAAGTATGAAGTTAAAGGCAATGTTATTATCCTATTTTTGGAATTTTATTATGATATTACCCTATACTACTAGCAGTTGTGATAATATATTTTTGGTATGTTTATAAGAATGTTGAATAGCTCAAACATTCTTCAAATAAAAACCGTGATGATGTAATTTCTTCTAGTATAATAATATAATTTAAAATCCTAACTTTAAAAATATTAAAATAAAATAAATGATTTTCTTGAGCTTTCAAATTCTCCATTAAAATATTAAGCCTAGATATTTCCATGTATACAATGATGTTTTTTTGTTTGTTGGTAGTAAGATTCAATCTTGGGTTACCCCTTTACATTATACTTATTAACCATTCTCCCAATGGGGCCACACTCACTTTTGATTGGATTGTATATCGCCTTCCTAGATCCGATTGAGATTTCAATTTGAGGAAAACGTTGAAGCATAACTGTAATAATGATATATGATCATTGTGTTCTTTCAGAAAATATTTTTTAATTTTAAAGATTTCTTTTGTTTGAAGGAGCCTACCTACATTGTTGATCGAGAATGATATGATAATATTTGGTATGAATTTGTGATAATAAATTGAGAGTTTTGAAGATGGATTAATAAAGATTGCAAGGAGGATTGGCATGTTTAAGTTTAAAGGTAGCAGGTAAGAGGTATCCTAGAAAAATGTGGTAGGTACTTGGTTTGTCAACTATTTCAAGGAAGAAATGTCAAACTCTTCAATTAAATGTAAGCTGTGAATTCAACTTAATTTATTTCTTTGTTAAGTATGCAAGCATGGTTGGAACAGTAAGAACATTACACAATAAGTGGCTTTTGAATCTAGAGCCCAAGTTGCAATAAGATACATAGTCCCGACACATGCAAAGGCTAGATATGTTTCTTGTATACAATCCATTGATATCATTATGATACCTACCATGCAACAATCATTGGTATGGTTTTAAGTCATGCCTTTATTCAAGTGAATAGAATGTTGAAATTTCCTAAGCATTGCATAAGAAACTTTGTTGTGTTTGATCCTAAAGTCCATAGATGCTAGCTTTTAATTCATAAGACAACTCCCAACAAAATATTGAACGGGTGAGTCATTATTGAGCCATGATTCAAGATTTGAATACAATCCCTGACAAATGCATTACAATCAATTTGTTCACTTGTTCATTGTGGTGTGGTAATGCTTACTAAGGAATATTAAGTCTATACTCGTCTAATGTATATAAATATTGTTGAATCTTATTAATTATTAGAATGTGAACTATTAAGACACTTGACAAGATTTTTTACAAATATTCAAAAATTGAAGGATTTTATGTAGTTTCTATATAATTTTATGATTTTTAAGTAAAACGTTATATCCTATAAATTTTGATTTTACATAGTTCCTATATCATGTTGATTGTTTTCAAGTAAAACACTTTCTAAATAATTTTGGTGGTTTTAAGTAAAACATTATACTTATAGATTTTGGAAGAATAATTAGAAAAATTAATCCCTAAACTTTTCCATCATATTTACCCTTTATAATGAAAGATAAAAGCAAGTAATTCCATGCATTACATGAATGCAACTTTTAATCACTAGTTTCATATTTTATACAAATGCAATCTAGTAAGAATTTTTCTAAATGTTCTTTATAAACCATGAAAAAAATGCATTTTCCAAATGTTGGAGAAGATATTCATATATAAAATTAGACAATTCCTAAAACTACAAAATTTAGTTATAAGTCACGATAGCTTATTTTATCATCATTTCTCATATTTCTTGGTGGCTTGAAAATTAAATACCCACAATTTTCCAAAGAATTGAAGTTAAGTAAATACATCTTCAACACCCCCCTCTGCATTATCACCATCCTCAAGAAATTTTTGAAATCTAGAAAGCGAGTGGGATGGTGATCCTCGTGACAAAAGTCATTGGGAGCTCCAAGCTTAGTTCTAGATTTCATATTGGTTGTATGATTGACAACCATATGACATACAAATCATACAGTGAGTATGAATTAGCTTTCAATTACTAAATGTATTTTTTAGTCATATGATTTGATGAGGATTAACTGTAACTAAGAATATAAAAATAAGTTACCAATAAAAAAAATTAATTTCCTTGCGAGGTAATAAATTAGGAAATGCCATATAAAATCCCAAGAAACAATCATTAAGAATTATTTGTACTTTCTTGTCATCGGTTAGCAAATAATCATGTATATTGCTTTTAGTGTCTTTCTTGAGCCGTCCCCACTCATAATCTATTGGAGTAAGCTTGTAAGTAGTTGAGCATAAGTGAAGTGTGAAATTACATGTAAGAATGATACACTTTGGATCCATAGATTCCATTGTGTTTTGTTTGTTTCAGGGGCATTACAATTTATGAGTGTTTCCATGGTTAGTGATTTACTATGTCTTCAGGGAGGCAGAAACAGTATAAGCTTTTCCCTTAGTGCCTTAGGTTTGAAAAAGAAAAGAAGTTATTTTAGGAATTTTCTTTTTCTAGGTCTTGTTGGGAGTTTGTTTAGTTTTGAGCATGCAACCATTTTTTTTGCATTAGAGAGTATTTTTGTTGGGCGATTCCAAATCTTTGGAAACTTTGATGCAAATATGTTTTTGAAAACAAGGCTAGTCTTTTCTTTGTATTTTGTTCATTATGGAAGAAGGAGGTATCTATACAACTATTATTTAAAGACTTTCTGTTAATTAAAAATGCCAAGAGATTCAATTTAGATGCCTATTTAAATTTTATTTCTATTTTAGTTTCTTTTAGGAAGATGATGTAAATACTTTTGTACATTCCCTTTATTTTATATTTTTAAGATGGGAACGTAATTACCTTTGTACATCAACTCATATTGTATCCTGTTATCTAGTAAATAAATTTATGTGAATATAAGAAGTATTTAAAGAAAAAAATGTTATCAAATTAATAAAATCAAATAAATCTTACTTTCTTACATATAAAGAGTAGAATAAGGATTTGGTAATCTTGCAAGCACTAGATAGACATATCAATCTAAATTTACTTGAGCAGAGCATGGTTTTGACAAATTTTCTACCATTTAAATAAACAAGCCCAAACAAAATAACTAAAACCATGTTATCAATAGACATCAACAACAATTTAGGTGAACAAAATAAATATTTTACAAAATTAATTGAAACATATTATGAATACACAATCATTAAAACAACAACCAATTTAATTTTAAAAAATATTGATTTAATACTTATAAAAAACAATTCAATAAAAATAAATATCTTAATTGTGTACACACACAGACACACACCCACACACATATATATATAAACTTGTCCTTTATAAAATTGTTTACAACCATAACAATTACTTTAGTAGTATATAGAGTTTTTTTACACAAATGATGATGATGGTGGTGGTTAACATCCACTGAGACCAAACTTTGGTCTATCGGATCTAAAGAAACGAATTATTTAGTTTGTTTTAAAATTGTATTCCTATGCTCAAAGAGCTTGGAAAGAATCATCCCGAGCTCACTATAATTTTGTCATGTTAAAAGGCTAGGAAGGTTGGTATTGCAACAAAGATTATGAAACTGAGATCTAATATGGGTGTACGCAGGGCACTCTAAGAGGAAGCAATTTACATCCTCAATGTTCATACTCTCACAGAGATGACAGATCCTTTCCACCCATGGTGTTTTAGGAATTGTCCAACGACCTATCTCATTATGGAATTCATGAGAGTTCGTTCTTATCTTGGCTATATTAATTTTTTTCTTTGAACTAGTTAAAACAGAGAAATACTTTTGATCTTCTAGAGTAGGGTTGATGACCTCCTTATAATATCTGAATTTTCTTTTAGCCTCTAAATCTTTCTCACACCACATTTTCTCTTTAAACTTAGAAGTAACAATATTTTTAATATTATTAATATTTTGCAATGCAACATTTTCGTCAATCTCCCAATGGTTTAACCAGGACCTGGTATCTTTATACCAACCTCGCTTGAGCCTTAGGTGGTTTTGGCTGGAGTTTAAAGCTAGCTAAGGAAGTCTATGGTATCCCATGTTATTGATTTTGTGCTTGTACAACAGAAGCCTAGTCATAGCTAGGCTCTCGATAGGGGAAATACCCACTTCTATAAGGAGAATAGGATAGGTTGTATTGATTTTAATTTTGAGGTTATACGTCATAAAACGCTTCTGGATTTGCTCAATCTTTCTTCAAGATTCTCTAGAGATGTTGCAACCCCAAACCACACATCCATACAAGATAACATGAGTGACTGAAGTTTAAAAGAGGAGCTTCTTTTTATCCCACATCACAAGGTTTGTTGCTTTACAATTATTTTCAAGACCAAAATAAGCTTTCCACCCTCCATTAATCATTTTCTCAATGCTATAGTTCCAGTTGAGCTTGTGATGAATATCAATTCCTAGGTATTTGTAAGAAGACACTTCATCCAAGTTGCTATTGTCATACACAAAATTAGCGTAAGTGTCCTTCTTGGATTTAATAATCATAACTTTTGTTTCGTCAGTGTTAACAGTCATATCCGTGGTAGAAAAAAAAAATTAAGAAGTCTTAGTTGCTTATCAATATCAGATGGACACCTTGCCATAAGAACAATATCGTTAGCATAGAGAAGAAGGATGATGACTATTCCAGCTAAGATCGTGCCAGCACAGCCTGCTTCCTCTAAACAACCTTCTAGCTTATCAATGTAAATGCCAAATAGGGTAGGGGAGAGGGGGAAACCTTGTTTAACTCTGATATTACACTTAATATCTTTTGACCACCCTTCGTTGCTCTTAAGCTTGGAAATGGCATTCTCGTATAACCTTATTGCGGCAATGCTCAACTCGAAAGGAACATTTAGCTCTTCTAATCTATTCCATAGGTTATTTCTAGGTACCGTATCAAAATCCTTTGTAAATTCCACAAAGCAACAAAAGAGATTGAACTTATCATTACGACGTTCCTCCACAATGATCCTAAGCGTAACGAGGTGGTTCGTTGTTGAGTGTTGCTTTCTAAAACCCACTTGGCCCTTAGCCCGCTTACCTTCACTTTCAAGCCATATGCTGATCTTCTTTTCCAAAATAATACCATATAACTTGGCTAAGAGAGGGCTAATCATAATTGTCCGATAATTAGAGGGGTTATTTGTATCCCCACTTTTAAAAATAGGGATAATGAGGCTCTGAGTCCATGGTTTAGGGAACCCTTGCTTCACCGCTTGATTGAATAGTTTGTGGATGTGAGGGATGAGGATAGGACCTCCAATTTTTAAGATTTCTTCCTGGTAACCTTCAATGTCCTTAGCTTTTCCATTTTTTTGACGCTTAACCGCAAAATCTATGTCTTCTAATGAGAAAACTTCTTCCGTTGTGATCAGGGTTTCAAAGTTATCTATGACATTTGGGGATTCATAAATCTTTTTAAGATAGGAATTCCAATCGCGTAAAGCAATTCTATTATTATCTTTAGTTTTTCTAGTTAAAATATGCCTCCAGAATTTCTTAGGAGCCACCTTAGAGAGGTGTAAGAGTTTTTCTTGTCTTTTATGAATATATTGTATTTTTTTCCTTTTAGTTATGGCTTTGTATATTTTTATCTTATCAATTTTAAGAGACTCATCAAGAGTGTTCTTAATTTCTCTCCTCGCACGTTTCCAAACTTTATCATACCAAGGGTTGGTTTTGTTATTTATTTTATTACTTGAAACTTCAATTGAGAACTTGTTAATAAAACATGAGAAGGTTGTAGTAAAATTATGATAGAGGTCTTCTATGTTGTCTATACTAGATAAATGAAGCAAATAAATTGCTAGTTCATTTAGAAAAAGTTTGTTTTTATTTCTATCAAAGATCAATTTTTTTTGCTATGAAGATTATCTTCTATGGGATCTCTATGCACGAAAAAATTGAGAGTTACAATTAAAGGTCTATGATTTGAATCAAGCTCGTGGCGTTTAAGATGTAGAAATTTATTATTTCGTTGTATGAATAGATATCAGAAATAACATAGTCTACCATGCTACTACCAAGCCCATGGATATAGGTCATCTGGCTAGAATTGGGCCACTTCTTTATACCGTTGCAAATTATGAGATCTTGAGCACTACAGAGTTTGACTAGCTCAGACCCAAACAAATTTTCCCCTAGATCTTCAGATCTTCTTTTGTACCTGGCAGCTAGAGTAGGGTCTTTGTCTAACCAAAGAGGATTAGGGTTGGAATGATTGCTTAGAAGAATAGTTTGGTTGATTGAAGTTTGAGCATTAAAGTCACCCATTAAGAGGATATTACCTTCATTCCTTGGGCTATAAATACCATTCTCTAAACCATTGTAAGGACAATTTTTATCTAAATTGTTTTTCTTATAGAAGTTAGAATTAATAGGGGCAAAACAACAGATTGCTATGTAGGTTTTTTAATCATTAATGCCAGTAATCTCTATCCAAATATATTGGTTGTATGGGTCTTTTTTATAAATCCTAGCATGGGGGAGATGTTCTTCCTAATGTAACAAGCTATACCCTCAATGTCTCTACGATAAGATCGCTTGTTCCATATTGACCATAGTACAAAGCCATCTATGTTAGGGACCTTAGATTCTTTGTGCTCCCAAGTTTCAACTAACAATATAATATCAACTTTATTCGAGATCCAACTTAGCTTGGGGCCTTTGTTCCATGGAAAGTCCCGACAGTTCCAAGAAAGAATCCAGAGCATGTTGAATTGCGATTTACTACTATCTTTTTGGTTTCTATCTCAAATAACGACTGTTCCATTTCTGATTATTGCCCATTTTCCTTCGTTCCTAGCTTCTTTTACCTTTTGAACCTCCTTTCTTAATTATGTTTGATCTTCTGGAATGAGATCTTCATTTATAAATTTTCCCGTTCCTTTTAGACTTGAGATTTTACTAAGTATGTCATACTTATGGTCAGTAGAGCTCGTCTTTATCCGGATCAGCCTTCCTTTATTCTCGGTTAATTTCCCCAGCCTTGTTGCTTCTATGAGACATGTTGTTTCAATTTGTAGTCTATTATGTAATTATGTCTGGGCTATGGCTAATGTATCATCGTCTATCTCCTTTTTCAAACCGAAGATTATAAGGTTCAAGGCCCTTTTGTTATGCTCATGGTATAATTCTATCAATTTTTTCATTTGCCCTTTAATGGGTTTGATATCTAATTTACCTGCCACACTATTTAGGGTGAGATTGTTATTAACTTTTTCTTCTAGTTATTTAATCATGTCCTTCATTTTAAGACTTTCTAAAGTATAGACATCTCCTTGTTGGGATGTTTGGTTCATATCTTGGCTTTGTTTTTCAATTCCCTCTAATCTAATCTCCATTGTCTCCATTTTATTCTCCAAAAGTTTTATTTTATTTTCTATTTGTTTTTCGATCTTGTCTTTAAGAGATGTAAATTTATTTTCCAGCATGGCTTGTAAGTCTGTTTGTAGCTTAACTTCTCTTTCTTCTCTATGTTTCTCTAATGACTCTATATACTCATAAAGGCTTTGTAGAATGACTATGCTCACTCTACCTTTGACAATCTTTGGTAGATGCGGTGAATTATTTATACTGTTGAATGTGTGCACCTGATATAACCATTCCAGATCACCTAGTTTAAATTGATGTGGAATCGTTAGCTTTACAGTTCAATATCTTGTTCAATGTCTTGCGGCTCGCAGAACAATGAGGGTTCGTTTCTGCGGTTCAAAACTAGAGATCAATGGTAGAGACACCAGCAGAGATTAATCGTAGAGACACTCTAATCACCGAGACGCCCGTAAAGATCAATCGCTAAGTTACTCCGTATGTTTCAAACCCAGAGATCAATCGTAGAGTTACTCCGAGTTTTAAATCGCAGAAACACCCTAATCGTCGAGACGCCGGCAAAGAGTTTCAAATCGCAGAGAGTTTCAAAACCTTACAAATCGCAGAGTTACTCCGAGTTTCAAATCGCAGAGACACCCAAGTTCAAATCGCAGAGACGCCGAGTTCAAATCGGAGAGTAACTCGCCGAGTAAATCATGAAAAATATTCAATTTAAATAATAATAACATTAATTATTACATAGCATTTTGATAATTTAGATTGTTCTACATGTACATGGAATTTGGATTGCGCTACATGTACATGTACAAAGCCCATGAGTGATTAGAGATAGGTAATTCTGGAAAACTAATTAGTACTATTTAACCAATTTTTTCTTATAAAAAGTTGTTGTATGTATTATCAAATTGTTCTAGGAATGTTGTATTTTTAATTCATAGTTCTAGGAATGTTGTATTTTTAATTCATTTAACAATGAGTTCATATATAACTACAACAAGAAAATAATATATATAATAGACCAGTTAACCAAATCGTAGTTAAAAAAAATTCGGTTTAATGCTTTTTGTATTTTTTAAGTTACTAGTTTCATATTTTATGAATGCACTTTAGTATAAAAAATTCGTTCTTTTTTTTTTTTTGAATGTTCAGATGCAACACACTAACTTGATTCCAGCCGTTTATGGAGAACATGAATCAGAAAAATCATGGTTCCCTCACAAATCAGAAAAAAAAATCCCGGTTCTAGAGGGAAATATATATGGTAATTCTAAATGGTAAATATTAATTAAAATAAAGTTTGAGATATATTAATATGTTTGTTAAGTATTAACATAAATTTGAGGTGTTGGATGGAAATTATGGCTTATAAGTAGAATGGCATGCTTCTATAGGTTTGCAAATGTTTAAGAACATGCCTTAATTGAGGTTAGAGTTTAGATGAATTGTTTTACCTAAGCACTAGGGTAACATAAATGTTAGAATTTAGTACTGAAACGATATCAGCGAGACCTCATAGGGCACACAATCAACTCATGCTGCTAGGTGAAGACTTTTTTTTAAATAAGAATCATAGAAATTTGTATTGAGTAAAAAAAAAAGGCTGAGCACAACTATACATACAAAAAAGAAACTAGGGTTTCAAAGTGTCCTGAAAGAGGAATAAAACTAAGAAACCTACACAATTAATAGAGTTTTTAGATGTTCTGGGATGCATTATGAAATAATTCAAACCCATTGATTGTTTAGCAAAATACAGAAATGCATCTAAAAAAGCCAAAGCTGGAACTACTACTTTTCTTGCCTTCGAGCCCGCAAACAGGTTGCACGACCGAGGTTTCCTTCAATGGGTGGTCGTCGTGATCCGAGGTTTCCTGGCAGTGGCTGCATTGATTCATGTTGACCATTTTCTGAACCTATTCTTTGATAAAATCTATAGTGCCCATCAACTCTCAAAGGTCACAGTCGTTGTCGTCGATCATGGACTCGTGACAACCCATTTGGCTTGCTAAATATTTAGCATCAGACGTAGCTACCATGTTTTCCTTAACGCCAACGCACACCATTTCATAAACCCTGCGAAGATGAATTTTGATATATGCCAAAGTGGACTTGATGTTAGTAATGTCCGAATTTTCTGGATTGTTTACCATTGTAGTCAGAGAGCTGCTACGTGGAGCCCAAAAAGGAACAGGGGGGCGAGAAATGGGTTTGCTGGGAACTAGGAGGAGAACCAACGAATCTATTTAAACCTGCAAACAAATTCAGAAACCGTCGTTCTTCTCCAAGAGACTGAATACCTGAACTACCTTGCTCACAATATTTCTACGAACAAACAAAATTCAAGTGGAAAGCATTAGAACCGTTGGAGTCTGCCATGGAGTGTGTCGGCGGTCGACTCAGAACCTCAAGGAGCCAAAGAGTAGGACGGGCAATAAATACTATCACGTGGTCAAGGGTTTCACATGTCCACAAGGGTGGACACCTGTCAGTGGAGATCAAGACTTCAATTTGGGATGGTGGCATGCGAAAGAGCCAAAGCAAACACCCCATCTTATTAAAAAAAAAAACTTGCCAGCCATGGAACATGTTTTTGAATGAGAGAATGACCCTTTATTGTAACCATTCCAAGTTTATTCTTGACCCTCTTGTTTGCAAGCTTGTCTGCGAAGTTATTGTTGTCTCTGAGGATGTGAAAATAGGTGGCTTGAGGAACTAGGTTTAGATGATGAATGCGATCATATATTCTCCTGCAATTGGCTGAAACGTGATTATAATCCGATCTCATTTTCTGAATGACCTTCCTTGAGTCTCCAAAGACTATGAGACTTGAGATATTATGGTGTCCTACCAATTCCAAGCCAAGAAGAAGCTAAAGTCATTCAGCTTCATTGTTTGATCTATGTCCAAGTCCCCAAGCATAAGAGGTCACTATGTTTCCACTGGGATAAAAAAAAAACCACACCTACCTCCCAAGGCTAGTTAAAGACATTTTAGCATGAAGAAACTCCACCTTTTTTTTATATAAATATATGTATAACAATTGTTTTATTTAGTTTAACCCAGTACAATTTAAACCACTATTTTTACAAATGTTTTTATTTTTTGAAGTTAAGAATAAAATTAATATATTTAAAAACATTAATAAATCAAATTTATATTAATTACATATATCAATCCAAGCACAAGCACAAGAACAGTTTTCGTCGCACAAAATAAATGAAAATTTATCACGTATAAAATAATGTTATAAATGCCTTCAACGACATGACAATAGTTTATGTTCCCAATGGGCTTGGCAAGAAAATGACAGAACAATGAGCGCAAAACTTGTACCTCTTGGTGCTCTTTATAATTGTTTTTATTTTTATTCTAAATGGTGCTCTTTATAATTGTTTTTATTTTTATTTTAAATCAATTTATTAAATGTTAAAAAACCAAACATGCAATTCCTCCCATAAAATGATTATCAGTTACAAAATCTCTAATAAAAATGATTGCCAGGGAACATACAAATGTATCGTGAGAATTCTTTTTTAATCGTGCAGGTTACCAGTCTAGAAGGCGGGTTGCACTGCAGCCTTAGCTCTTAACCATAACCCAAATATCTTTGCGTCCATATTATACTCCTCAAAATCGTCCTAACTCCTCTGCTTGGCACCTCTCAGATATTTATATTTCATCAATACATGTGATCACAATAGTATAATTTGGCTGTATTAGACTTTTCTGTTGGGGTAAAGAAATTTAAAGGAATTTCGAAAATGGCAGAACATCCCCATAACATAATATGGATATCTTAAATTTGTTTAATTTTTGTTTTTGTTTATATTTTAAAGTAAAATATATTTATTTCAGTTTTAATATTTTTTACTTAATAATAATATAGTTTGTTTAATTTTAATTTTTGCGTCGAGAGACGCTCTACAGCCCAGTATGGGGAGATCTTGTAACGTTACATAACGTTATTTGTCGACTAGAAAAACAACCTCATATGAGGGAGATGTAATCTTCCTACCTAACAAAACAATAAAAAAGTAAAATTTTAATTATCTGGAAAAAGAAAATGTGAGTTAAAAAAAACACAATATGGGGGAGATGTTGTAATGGTCCTATCTAACAAAATAATAAAAAACAAAAAATTGAATTATCCCCAAAAAAATTGTTGGTCTTGCACATGGTTTTAATACAACCATGCAAGGCCTTCTAAACAACCCATGTTTTTTGGAGGGCATTGCATATGGTTTTAAAACCATGTATGGGGAGATGTTGTAATGTTCATTTGTAACAAAATAAAAAACAATAATAAATATTATATGGGGACTATAAATAATATTAAATATTAATAATAAAAATATTATATATGGATCTTAAATAAAAAGATGTGTCTTTTGGTTTGAATCAAATCAATGGCTATATATAGGACACACCAAAGTTGATAGCTCATTGAGTACAATACCTAAGAAGAGGTTTGCAGCTCGAGAGATTTGATCCCTCTGGACGCTTGATAGAGCCTAGGATTTGGATTTACTGTGGTATATTTTAAAAATTGAAAATTTATAATTTATAATTATATTTTGTTTTATACTTTAGTTTTTTTTTTTAACAAAAACAGAAAAGAGGAGTATATTAACAGGCTGTGCACGGCCATTCATTACAGAGGAAGCAAGATATAGAAAGCCGGCAGATCAAAATTGCTGCACAACAGGCTTATCCTGAAAATTTTCAATAAAACAGTGCATATGGTTTTTTCAAAATTTCTATTGTCTCGGGTAGTATATACCCTAACAAACTGGTTACATAGTAAAGTACAAAAAACATTAACCATACAAAATTAAAACAGAGGAACCTTGGAACATAACTTAAGGGTTGCCTCTGAAGGCCCTAGGCTGCACAACGGACTCTTCTTCCATGGGATGATCAACTGCTTCAGTTGCTCCGTTTACCCTGCTTCCCTGATTCATGGTGATTAGCTTCTCAAGGTCTTCCTGAATTCTGTCTACCTTGCCCAGCAACTCTCGGATGTTACTTTCAGTATCATCTATTCGGGCATCATGGTTACTAATCTGACTCGAGGTGTAGCTCATGGTATCACTCATGCTTTTGATTTCCTTCGCCATTTCTTTGGTATCCATGACCTCGATAGCTGTCATCTCGTACAGCCTGCGCAGGTTCTTGATGTCCAGTAACCCTGCATTTTCCCCAGCTTGAGCCATACTACCAACGTCGGCCATAATCGCTATGCAGGCAAACTGTCTGTGCAAAGAGTGAACAGAACAGACCTGGTTCTCGACCCCCGGAGCACTAATAACCCGCTTGAGTACTGCAATTTCTTATTGCAGCACAGAACCCCCAAATCTGCCTAAACAGGCCAACGTTCCCACAACGCCTTCCTGCCAACCAGAGTAGAGGCACCCCAAGACCCAATTCAGACTGCCTTCGCGAGAAAGATGTTCACCAACGATACAAACAGAAGCCCAAAACACTAAGGGATCACTGCAATGACAAGAGGAGAAAGCAGCAAGAGCAAGACGCTCCTTCACGAAGACACGGATGCGAGGGAGCACTTGCCACGGGATGCCCAGCAGCCTCCCTCCCTCAACTCCAGCGACAACATTCAGAAGGAATCGCGTTGTTTCTGGAAAACCATAACCAAAATCCGGAGCAAAACTATGAAACATGTATTTGCAGGGAAGCATCATAGAGAAAAGGATGAGGAGGCAACGACCGTGCGAAGGAATAAGGCAGTTAATTTGAGGCCGGATGAACTTTAATTCTGCCTCCACCGAGGAGAGGAGAGACATCCACGCAACTATGAGAGGAAGGCATGCGGGACAGGCTATTAAATGCAGAGAGCCGTCGAAAGGAAGGGGGAAGTGGAGACCAGCTGGGGGGAGGCGGTAATGAGAGGGAGGAGGGGGAATAAGGAGAAGAAGGAAGCATAAGGAAATGAAGAAGGAGAAGGGGAGGAGAAAGAAGGGGGGAAAGAAAAATAGTAGGGAAGAAGGATGGGAGCCTAGAGGGCATCCAAAATTTTTGTAAAAGGATAGAGACTTCACTTTGGGATTTCGCAGGAAGGTAATTCAAAGATAAATCTTATAACATCTCATCATGGAATGAATTTGAGGTAGGGTTGATTTCCATCCTGGCTGTAGTGGCCTTGTGGAAGTCTGGCACCTACATTAGCCATGTTGTCCGCTGCTTTATTATTATGCCTGAAGATATGAAAAGCCTCGTAGGATTGAGACATAAGATGCTTAACTTTTTTATACAAACGGCGACATTTAATTGCTCCAGAAGGATACCCGTTAACCAGCTTGAAGATGACATGCCTGGAATCTCCAAATATCAAAACCTTCCGAAGCTTTTTATTACGAAGAAGTTGGAGACCCTGAAGAAGTGCCATCCACTCAGCTTCATTGTTAGTTCTATTGCCTAGACCCCAAGCGAAACTTTATTCAACTTGTCCTCCGGGATCCAACAAGATCCCCCCGCGCCTGCCACCCCTTTTTATACTTTAGTTATAAATATCATCTTACATTAGTTTTTATATTAGATTTATTTTATAATATAAAATTTAGCAACTAGTTACAATAAATTATTAGAAATTGGTTTTATTGTTTTATAATTTGTTTTTGGCATTTTAATTATTTAATATTTTTATAATTAAATTTATAAATATATTATTAGATTGAGATGTTTTAAGATTTATATTTCAAGTTGCTTTTAATAAAATATATACAATTTAAGGTACTAGAAATTTGGAAAAGTTCTGTTAGAATTTAAACATTTTAATGTTTTCTTTGTTTTTGTTTTTTCTTATAAAAAGTATTGAATGATTTATGTATATTTTAAAATTTTCTAAAATTTGAAAAATAGGCTTTTTAAATCTATAAGTAAATTAGTAATTGTAATTATAAATTATGCTGTTATGCTTGTAATATCATTTATTAAGATAAGAACCTCATCCCTGATCTAGATTCTAGACATGATCAGAACATGGATGGCTCCAATTCACGTGTGATTACCTCTACTTCAGTTGATACCAGATGGAAAGCATTGCATTGATCGATCGGGGAGAGGAGTTGAGACACTGAAATGTCTGTCTTCGATAAGCTTGGTTTGGCAATTGGGATGGATATATATAATATGGATCGAATACTCCATGTAACTGCTATTCCATAAAATCGGGTTAATAGAATTTTGTTCCATGGGATTGGGGCAATTGGGAACTAGTATAGCCTGGTTCTCTCGGTTCACACAAAACGGGGAGGGTGAAACCGCTCAAAGAAATCCACATTCCAGGAAACCGAGGGCTAATGGAAAATCATAGCTCAAATTCCATTGACGAAAATCAATATTCTTTGCACATAATTCTATTTAAAATTTAAAATAGTTTAAAGGTAAAAATAATAATAATAAATCATCACTGGCCCAATTAAAATTTGAAACTTTTTAAATTTTGTCAATAAGCTAAATTTCACTCTTAAAATTTTCCTTGAACTTGAACTACATGAACTACAGTCGTATAGTTATAATAATCAATGATTACAGCAGTATGATTATAATAATCAATGATTACATTATCGAAGTTTTAAAAACAAAAAGCACACAATAAACAAAGCTAATCGTGAATTTCTATTTTACGCTACTGGAATGGTGAAATCCAGGTGGTGACATTGCATATTACAGCTAACTTGAGGTTGTTGATGCCTCTTAATCAATATATGGCATCAACCATATCCGTTTCACCCAATTTTTGGGTGTTTTGGGCTGGATTTGGCTGGTCAGTTTCGTGTGATGCTTTATTACTAGAAAGGTGCAATTTCATTGGTTTATGGGTCCTCTGCCAACGGCAAAAAGAAGAAGCTCAACCCACCCTCACACACTTAGGAGGGTTTGCTGATACCATGTAAACACTTGCAAAAATCTTCCCTCAGGGTAGATCAACAATATAACAATAGCCACATCCGGTAGACCACACCGAGGGAAGGAAGGAAAATGCTCACAAAGATTTGAACCTGAATTATTGACAATTGTCACAAGCAGCGCTCCAAGTTGCTATTAAACAACAGCCTAAGACACATTACGGTAATCACTTTGCTGCAGAATAGCAAGCATTTGCTGCCTCACTTGTTTCTACCATTTGCAAACTCTATGTTCTCACTTGCATTTGGGTATACAATTTGATTGTGCTGATTCAGAGTCACGAAATCCTTCACTATGGCATAAACTTGGAGCTTGAATTTAAATGTTATAATTCAGTTGCAATAGAGGTATTTGGGGGTGCTTATTGTATTAAAAACAGCAATTTCATCAATTCAAAAAATGACAATTTTAATAAAAGTACCAGAGATCTGGATAGTCATGTTGATATGAAATAAAAGAGTTAAAGCTGGGCAAATACTGCAATGGCATAGCTGGGTGCCCAAAGTGGAAATAGTGATCTCTAATCTGCTCCTGGACCCTGAGCAACAGTTCTGCTGACCGTTCCACCCCACTTGTTGTCATAAAAAAAAATGCATTTCCTTCAAAGTTCCAGTCAAGCCACCTAGTAATGGATTCCTCTAAGAATTCCCGCACACAAGAAATGATGTCTTGGTAATGGGTTTCTTCTGATATCAATGCCAATCTGGCAGCTCTTGCAAACTGCTTCCCATAGGAATACATGGTCGAGGTTTAAACAAAGGGCGAGATATATTCTCAACCGTGCAATCGATCTCTTGAACAACGGATGAGATTCCACATCAGGATTTTGGGGAGGCTTGTACGTGTACGCCGTCAGATTAGAGGAAGATTTGTGGCTCTGGTTGCATCTCGGGGTTATATTTCATGATTTGAACCTTGACAACTGTGAGATCCCGACTACCATCTGATTGCAGTGAATGGTCCAGATTCTATAAGAAGTTTATGCGCGTTGTTGAAATCTTGGTTCAACCGGTTACCAACAGGACTTGAGGCAGGAGCCCAAAAACTGATAGAGTCGAGACTGATCTGTCGCAAAATTACTACAATCTTACAACCTAACGACGGCACAAGCAATGGGTTCCTTTAATGATGTATACAATTAACAACTCGGAACTGCTTTCTACTGAAGATTGTCATCAATGATTCATGGCCTCAGTTATTTGGATATATACTATTACAGTATATAATGGTGTCTATGCAAATGCTGACAAATTTATACCAGTACTTCCCACCTAGAAGTAACAGCGTGTAACCTACAATATAAATGTGAAGGCTTGCAACATCTTGTTCCATAGCAGAGATGACATGATCTATTGCTTCATGGTTTTATAATACTTTGATGGAGTATTAATCTTCAGTAATCGGGGTCTGTTCTAATACCCCTGAATCTCCCACAATGCCCACAAGCTCACCATCCATGCTAGAATGAGCTGGGTGCTAACCATGTAAGATGCAGGGGATGGTAAGATTTGTCTATGTAGTGGATGAGAAAGCATCAGTAGCTCTCCTCATTCTTTCTTCTTCCATTGAAAGGTGACCCTGTAGAGCATATGCAGGTCTACGCTCCTACCATCGGGATAAGGTGTGCAGAAGTGATCTAAAATCTGCTCCTTTGCATCTGCAACTTCATCGTTGTTGCTACAAATGAGATATAGCTATCTATTATTGGAAAAAAATTGCGCTTGGTTGAATGATCGTAGAAAGAAACATTGAGCACCGCGTGTACTATTGGAGATCACCGCCCTTGACAATGCAAAAGAGGATTCCTCGAGGGGCACCGTTATCTGCAAGAGGTCTAAGGTGACGAGGACTGTTATTGTTGAAAAACTGAGTTTTACTGCTTGCTGGTTTAAATGAACAATTTGTGTTTTTCACTTCAGCCGGTTTTGCATAGGCTTGAAGCTACTTAAAATTTTGCCGAACAATTTTAAACACAGTAAAAATTACTAACAGGCTGAAAACAAATACATGCACACCATAAATTTGACTCAGAGATTTTTGGCTAATCAGCCCTGGAAAAACCCCCACGGGGAAAACCAGTCAGAGAGAGGAGAGATTTTTATTATTTCTTCAGCAAAATATAGGACAGAAAATGGTGAAAAATACAACTTATCTCCACCGGCAAACTTTTTCTCAAAGTCTGGAAATGTGCTCAGCAAACCCAGCCGTACACCCTTCTATTTTTCCTGTGCAAAAATCACATGCAAATGTCCAGCAATAACAGGCCGTACATCTCCTAGAAAACTGTGCCAATAAATGCAGCCGTACAGTAGCAAAACAGGCCGTACTTCTTCCTTGAATTTTGTGCCAAAAATTGCAGACCGTACACACAGGCCGTACCTCGATTTCTGTGCTGAAATTTAATGCTGTCCGTACAGCATTTAATGCAGGCCGTACAGACCCACAAAACCTCGATTTCTGTGCTGAGAATTTAATGCAAATCGTACAGCATTAATGGCAGCCGTACACCTCGATTTCTGTGCAAGTTAAAGCAGTCGTACAGTAATAAATGAGCCGTAGTCTCCTCTCGATTTATGTGCAGATTTAAATCTCCTGTACTCCTCGATTTCAGTGCATAAATTCCTCTCAGAAAACTCGACCTCCTCTCTCTCAGCTCTTCTCTTCTCCTGAAAA
>LPNX011009178.1:1216-35985 GCA_001517045.1 Pseudotsuga menziesii | reverse complement strand
CTCTATTTATAACTATCACATTTACTATCAAAATGTACACCATACACTTTGCTTCTTTCAAAATTACAAATACTACTGGTAATGGTCTTTATCTAAGACACATTGATTTACTTTTGACATTAATGCTCCTTACAATTTTTTTTGTTAACTTAGCCCTTTTAAATCTCTTGTAGGATTCAAGAACTAACGTCTGCAATCTAAACTCAACCAATTCTGTACTGTTAGATTGTTTTTTGAGATTTTTCAAAAACATTTTAAATTGAATTATATGTATAGCACTGTTTCGAAAGATTTTAAAAATATTAATTTCAAAAAGCTTTTTATTTCTTATAAATATCGCGATCTAAACTAAAAAGATATCTTTTATAAAAAATTATTTTAATATAACACTAATCACAGTTCATCATCAATCAATAATTTTAAAGTGGATCTAAATTAAATCGTATCTCTTTAACACTATTGTAAAAATAAATTTAAAATTATTATATATGTTCTATATAATGCAAACGAAATAATTACACGTTCCTTTCCAAGTTTTAATTATAATTCAATTTGACAGCTTTGGCAGGTGAGATTATTGAGCTTGAAGTTGACATGGTTCAGATTATAAATGAAGGGAAGTATTTTGAAGTTTTGCTCAATCAGTTTTCGTAATTGCAATTTTATAATATTAAATATTGCAATTTTATAATGTAAGGGAGAAGAATTCTTATGCAAAATTAAAATATACTTGTCACATCAGATGTTGTTCTGTAATAGCAATTTGAGTTTTAAAGTTAGGTGTATATACTTTACCTTATGTAAATTTTGAATGTGATATGAGATTGTATATTTAGCAACGGAATGTTATTTAGAATATATATAAATAAAACAAGATAAAAGTTATCTATATTAACTAATTTTAAATCAACATAAATCTAACTTAAAACTCAAACTATATGAAAATATAAACGTTTATTATTAAAAAAAAACAAACATTTAAATTAAAAATAAATATACTATCCTGAAAATAAAGACAAATACCAATTTGTCTCTGCCGAGATTGTAAAGAATAAAATGCATAAAAGTTTCGAAACCAAATTCTCTGAGCCGAGATCATAAACAAAAGTGTCATTGGGCATCTTTGGTTTCGCTTAACTGATTGGCTGTCTCTATTTGCATTTGCAGGGACTTTTATTTCAATGCTGCTGCTGCACGTCCACGTCCATGCAGTCCATGTCCATGGCCGGTAGTGCCTTGTTGGTTTCTCTTTTGTACGCGTAAGAGCGAGAGACAAGCAAGAAGAAAATAAAATTTAGGAAGGAAAGAATAGCAACCAACGCATAGTAGTAGTAAATACGAGATGCATTTAGATTGTTGAGAAGCCAGCTGCTATGGCCCTTTCTTCCACTAATGTTATTTGAAATATTCAGAAGAAAAGTAGTGAGAAAATTCCCAATTCCTAGATTACTCGCGTACAATGCAGTTCCTATGCTCTGCATGCTCTCAGGGGCCTGATCATAAAAGAATTCTAATTTTCCCCCTTCAAACAAGGTTTATGCTATACCTCCTAGCACAAACTGAGGAAGCAAAATGAAAACAGTAAGCGGAGCTACTGCTTTCTCGTTTCCTTGAAGCCCCTGTGCTTTCACAACACTAATCCGTTTCATATCGGTTATGGAAGCCACTGCCATTGTTAAAACTTGGATGGCCATGCCAATACCCATCCTCTGTAGTATTGTTATGCCTCTTGGATTCCCTGTGAATCTTCTGAGAATCCTTACAACAACTTTGTCATACACAATAACGGATACCAGCAATGACAACGCGAAGAATGTTGTAAGGGAGCCTGCAGGGATTTCAAAGTGACGACCCATGTGTCTGTTCAGTGTCGTTCCTTGTTTGATGAAAAGTGTGGAGGCATGGGGAGTCAAGGTGCTTGGTATCAACGTGGAAACCCAGACCAGTACCATTCTTATCATACACTTTGTTTCTTCTACTTGGGTTACGGGGCACAGCTTCCATTGACTGGTGTGGTGGCCGCTAGAATCATCTGCGACATGAAATTTAACTTTAAATTGAATAATTATGCGAGAGACGATCCTTGTTTCGCCAAGCTTCCCAGCGTTCTGCTAGACTGGCTGCATATACCACGTCAATCGTCAACCCTGTTTTCCAAGAAGCTTCGGCGTTTCGAAATGGTAAAGAATGCATCGTCTTGGCACCTTCGTCGTGGAGATCAGGCTATTCTCAACTTCAAGAAGAAGAAGATGATGATACAGAGCTATGTGATAGCACGGCCGTGCATATAGCCATGACGTTGGACGCTGCTTATCTGAGAGGATTGGTCGCCGGAATTCTATCGATTCTCCAACATGTTGCTTGTCCCGAGAATGTAGTCTTCCATTTCATGGTGTCCGAGTGCCAACGTGATCTCAAGGCTACGCTTCAGGCGAATTTTCCATACTTGCGCTTCATATTATATCACTTTGACTCGGGAGAATCATTTACCTCTACTATGATTTAGTTGTTGTGGATGACATTGCCAAGCTAATGCACCCTCGTCTCATGGCCCGAGGTCTGAAAAAAACCAGAACAGCTTGCTCCGATGGTACCACTTGCACAGATGGAAATGGGATATAATTTTTATTTTTTTAATTTTATTATTATGACGTCAAGTTGCCACATGCCAACTCAAATCCAGATACCAAATTCCAAAGCTTACATCATCTTCTATCCACCAATCAGCTATTTACAAAATAGTTTTTTTAACAAAATTTAAAAAAATATTTTACAAATCCCTAAGTTATACTTTACAAAATAGATTTTAATTTTTTAAACCTGCATCAAAATTTGCAATCGATTACAATATACCTGTTGAAGCAGGTATAATAATATTGTAGGTAATTTCGTATAATTGAAATATACAAATAATATCCTTATCTCCATAATAAAACTATACTATTATAGTGTTATCATCAATAAAGCAAGAAAACTATATTATAATGTGTTGATGGGCATTCATAACCATCCTTAATGAAGAAATAAAACTATTTTTTTATTTATAAGATTGACTTTCCATAAGGCCGTTTATATTTGATAGTTTTAAGTAGAGACTAGCCGTTTATTTTTTTATTTATAAGATTGACTTTTCATAAGGCCGTTTATATTTGATAGTTTAGGTAGAGACTAGCGTTTTTGTTTTTTTTTCATTAATGTCATTCTAGTAGATTTAATATTTCAATAAAAATGTTTAAAGTTTAAATAAAGCTAGTTTTTTTTTTAAATTTCAAACATGATTATCTCATACCAAGAAAATGAAGATTAAATAAATGAAAATTTTAAAAATAAAAAATAGTTTCCTAACTAGTGCATGGAAACTTCTTAATCATTCATTTCTTTTAGATTTTGGGCTTATTGTTTTTTTGTTTAAAAAGATTATGCATCTTTCTAAAATGATTAGTGAATGTTTTAGAAACAAAAAAATATGGTTGAGAGTCTAATGGATAGAGAAATTCAATCTGGGTCAATAAAGAAAAATCTCATTATTTAATAAAATTGTTAATATATTATTGTGAAACTAAAAAAAGCAAAGGAGTAGTCTATGGATTCGACGATTTGGCCCAGAAGTTGGTCGTCATTGCTGCTTTCTGGGTGGTGACCAAATTGTCAGCATATTCCGCCCTCTTGTTTGTCAGAAAGGCCCCATAAAGCTTGCCAACTTTTAATGCATGGCATCATCATCAGGTTTTCAACCCTATGCCACCAACTACATTCAATACATGGAGGATTTGGTCATGGATCCTATGATGTAGTCAGATCCCTTTCCCCTACGATTTGACCTTCTCTTGGTTCACTCCCGACACTGCATCCTCTGCAAAACTAGAGAGACCATTGTTGTAGATGATTCGAGGCCATTTTCCAAGATCTGGTTGTCATTCTACATTATGTTAAAACTTCTTTAATCGTCCCTGACACATTTTGGTGTAATCTTGTTTGTGATTTTTTATTTGTCACGTTAATAAAGATCCAAAGGAACCCGTAGTATGCTCCTATTTTTATAAGCTTTGATTTTCCTAGGGCATGTCAGAGCTAACAAAATATATCAATTAATTTCCTGAAATTGGATTCAACCACAAAATTTTCTAGCAACAACATAGAGATAGAAACAAAGTGTAATTCCTTCAAATCGGATTCAACCACAAAATTTTGTAGTGATGTGACCTCTTCTGCAAATAATAAACCGTTGAGCTAAAACATGAATGGTGGACAATTTCGACTCGTATTGTCATAGACATGCGACTTAATTAAAGCCCTTTGATTGATCTATAAACTAGTGAAGATCGTTATGTACTCGTATAGACTATTCCTACTCCCCCTTATTCCCTTAAGAACGCTTGCACAACCTTGAACTAGTTACTGGTCTGAGGCATGCTATGTACGCAATTGGAACTCAGACAAGTGAAATGGTCCAATCGCTGCACACAATGATACTTTACTCCATGATTGTCCAAAGGATAAACTATCATTACAATCCATATCTAAAAGCTTTTCAGGTGTAAAAAAATTTTAGTTACTCTATGACTACTCCTTTAGTTAAGACTCCATATCCATATCCAGGTGTAAAAGTTTTTCAATTACTTCCTCACTAGACTTACCCTTTCTATAAATGTTATCAAGAATTATGCAATTGGTGTGGACACCATTTGTTCCTCTACCCTGCAAATCACAAGTGTAGAACAAAAGAGCATAGCAGTATATCCTTTACTTAAGTAACCAATTTGAACAACATGAAATAAAAACCATACCTCAGAGCTAAGTCTCTGTGTCTTTCTTCCAAAATTCCTTGCAATGTTCAACACCTACAAAACAGATCAAAAGACAAAAACACAAAGTTATAATATCATGATAAATCAATTACCTATGTCAGTTATTAAGGAACCTAACAATATTCAACTAAAATTGAAACACATCAAATATAGGAAAGGGAAACACTTTTGTATTAATGATGAAAGAGAGTAAAGTACAACCAAGCCTTGATGTTGATGGCTTTATCCTCTACAAGAAATCTACAATCCTCCACAACTATGACAATCTCTCCACATACAAGCCAACTCTATCTTGCCTCTAACTCAGACTTCAATCCAATAGCATAAGGGTACTTTCTTTGGCCTCTCTCACTCCCATCATGAAGGCTTCATTTATAGGCCAAAATACATGAGATTAGCTTAGGGAATGGATAGGATGTGATCATAATAGGTGAGGGAGGCAAATGCCACCTCTCCCAAGCAAGTAGGAACTGACTCCATGGAGGCTTTCGCAAGGAAGCTTCTAGAACATTCTTTTTTCTCCTTTTTGGTCTATCAGTGCACCTAGCAAAAGGGGTAAAAGCGCCGACCTAACTTGTTGTCAAAGAAAAGATGGATCGACACTCCTTGCTCCACTGCAGACATCACCATCGACACTTTGTCAAAAATGGAGAAAAGCGCCGCCCTCCCAAAAGATGGAAAAAAGCTAACCAAGGTATCTCAAGTCTGGATTTCTGAAAGGCAAATAGGTTATGGTGGAATTTCCAGGTGCAATAGAGTGCCCCCCAAAGTGTTGTGGAAGGCCCGCTCCCAGGTAACAGCGGAACCACTTTCGAAGAGAGAACTGGCCTTCTGCTCTTTCGAGAGGGATCTCTCACCAAATATTAACAATGCCAGATATGTACAAGTGAAAATATAAATTGTTGGTAAAATTGGTTGAAACAAGACATAAAACCATTGGGTGATGGAGTCAAGAAATGTAACAGAAATGAACAAAAATTATGTAGACAATTTCAATAGAGAGGCAAGATAGCCATTCAATCACAGTCAAATTATAATTGTCTGGTGGAGAAGAAGAACATGAACAGACCATCAACACAGAGCATTGGAAAATGAATTCTGTATTAACTTTAGAAGAAAGCTTTGGTGAATATCTGAAACAACAAACGGAGCATAGCATGTATGAATTCCAAACTATTATACACTTATTTCAGACATGAAAGAAAACATAATGGAAGAGATAAACCGGAAAAACATTCACATGAGAAAGGAAGCAACAGACTGTAATATAAACAACACATGAATCCCTGTGTAAAATGCCGACCTCAGCTCTGCAACTCTATTAAAATACTCTTGAAAGCATACACTGCAAAATTACATTGGTTTTCAACCCTTTCTCCTTCTTGAGGAGGTATATTTATAGCATTTTGGACTTCCTAGACCGACATCCGGGAATCAAAATTTGTTACAACTGAAAAACAATTTCTAACAAACTTGTAGGTGACACATCGGCCATGATTTACATAAAAAACTGAAAAATGAAATATGAATTGCAAGAGAAAATATGCACGAAAGTCTTCTATGTTTCCATCTGGTGGGTGACAGCTGTACAGAGTTCTGGGAGAGGTGACCATCGGAAGAATTCCCACATACTATCATTGCCACTTATATGGATGCATTTTGAATTTGGTCAACCCGTATTGCTTAATGGCTCTCCATAAGTTAGGACCGGGTAGGGTCACTACGGCCATGTCGAATGCTTGTGCTTTGAGCTCCATCATTTCCGGGTATGAATTTTCAGGGACTTTGGCACAGGTGGCTTTAAAGTCAAACAACAATTCAAATTCATTGGCCAACTTATCAAAAACGATATTTCCTGACAATGCTTGTTGCATGTCTCCAAACTTGTTGTAGTCTAATCGGCACTAAACCAGACGCTCTCGATATTCCTTTTGGGACAATAAAGGACCCTTCTCTTCCCAGAAGAAAGGGATCCCTTTGTCTACTAGCAGCTTGAATAACCTGATAACCTCCTTGACTTTGTGTTCGATAACATCTATCTTGGCTCGTACAATCTCCAGCATTCTGTGTTTAGCAATTACCTTTTTAGCTCCAGAGACAACAACAACCCTATTTTGGATGCCATACTGATTGGCAAATCGTTTGACAAGGATCTTAAGAAAGCAACGGCATTTTCCACTGTTGCCACAGGTCTTTTCTGCATTTCCCCTAATACTATCAGGACCTTTTTCTTGGCCTCTGTCATGGCATTTTCCTGGTCTTCAATGAAATCTAGATAAGGTCAGAACTTATCAGCCTCTATAATGATCTGATCCCAAATTAAATGTCTAGCGCCTTGCAAGGCAAGTTTACCGACCACCTGTTGGATTAACTTAGCATTTTGTTGGATCAGTCCTTGGCATTTCTCTTCCATCTTCTCCTTTCCTTGTTCCTCCTTGCCTTTTTCCATTTCTAGTTCCTCAATTTGTTGTTTTAATTTAACAAGCTATGTATCTTTCAGGCCTATCTGGGACATTGCTCTAGACAGAGAACCAGTGTCTATCTCTCCAGCTACACCTATGAGCTGAATTGCACTTTCAGCACTCCCACCCTGAAGCTCCCTTTCCTTTGTGTCTAATCTGGCTTTTAATTCCACTTCATCTTTCTTCAAAAGCTAGATGTCTGCTTCCCACTACCTTTCCTTTTCTTCAAGATTTAGCATCTTGGCTTTGCAGTCAGGAAGCTCAGCATTCAAAGTTTCTTTCTCCCTTTCAAATTCAGCTAATTCTTCTTTCTGGGTGAGCTGGGTAGCAGGGATTTTCAATTTATTTTTTAGTGTCTGGATCTCCTTTTCTTTATCATCGAGCAAATTCTGGGCCAAGATTCCTTTATGTCCTAGTCCCTCTATTTTCATTGTTTCATTTTTCAAATTGTTGATTTGGGCCTTGAGTGCTTTGTTCTCCACTCTTACCTTTCTCAAAAGATTCAGAGTCTTTGTTTTACTCTCCTCTAGCTTGGACATCTGTATGGTGGCCTTAAGTAGTCTAGCATTCAAGATGTCCCTAGTTTCTTTGTTGAGATGTATTATGTCAGTAGTGGGAACCTTTGAGAGGTTCACACCAACCTCTAACACCTTATCTCCCATTGCCAAGGCTAAGCTAAGGGTGTCAGTGGCATGATCCCTTACTGTCTTCAACACCACCTTTGGGTAAGGCAGCTGCATTGCTTTGTTGTAAATCTCTGCTGTCTCTTTGAAATTTTTATCAACCCTTTCCCGGTAAGAGCCTAGCCGGTCTTCTTTGGATGCATGCCTATTTGGAGTCTACCCGTCAAATACATATTCTTGGATTTGTATTTTGGTTGCCTCGGGCTCTTCTAGCTCCTGTTTTTTCTCCATACTCTTTTTCTTCATTTGTCCCTTTGCATTTCCCTTTCTAACCTGCACTAATTGTTGCCACTGTTCTATTTTCTGCCTTTGGGCATGGTGGCTGTGTCCACTTCTTCAGTATCCATAGGCTCTGGACCCCCTCTTTTCACCAAACTCACTGAATAGCTGACCAATGATGAGACCTCCCCAGCTATTGCAACTATTTTAGCCAATTATCTTTGGGGAGAAGCTATTCCTGGAAGGTATGAACCAATGTCTTGTTCTATGATGGTATCCATCGGGGCAGGATTAGGGAAATAATCCCAGTTTGTTGCTTCCCTGAATCCAACTATCTCAATGTGTTCAAAAGGCCTGCACTTGTGAGCCTTCCTTCTTTTGGAAATTGTTTGATGAGGGTCATAGTTTACTGCTTGTCCCAGAGAAAACCCCATGCCCCTGATCAAGTTGGTAACCAGTGGAAAAGCAGCTCTGCTCCTGACTGTGTATGGCCCCACTTCCCAAGGGGAAACCAAATTTGAGCTCTTTTTATAGCTCAAGAAGTGCTCTTCCTCAACAATGAGTCTTTGTCAGATCAATTCCAAGGAGAAAACCCTGGCGATTAGAAAGGCTGGAAGAATGTAGGGTTGATGCACAAAGCCGTACAATATTATGGTTGTTCTGAATTCTGTCAGGAACCAGTCCCCTATCTTCTTGCTATTTGACTGTTGTAGCATTTATCTCATCTCGGGAAACACCCTAGGTAACCTTTTCTGAAAGAAAAGGTCATATATTTCTGCCATCAATTGGTTCATGAAATTACAATAGTCTGTGGCCATATCAGCAGTGATTTCCAATTCAGGAACTTGCAGGTCTTCTTCGTTATAAGCCATAAGAATTTTCAGTAAAAAGGACTGGAATTTGAACACTTTAGTGCCGTGGAAATTTGCTAACTGAGAACGGATGTTCTCAGATAGGAATTCATCAAACTTAAGGCAGCAAGATTGATAAGATTTCCTGGGCAATTCAGGTTTGGCCAGACAAGTACTCAAGACGAACAATAGACTCAACAATGACTTTGGGACATGGGCATCGGTATCTAGACCTGGAAATTGACTAGCTAGGGATATACACCACTGAGTTTCTTCATTGAATTGGCTAAGGTATTTAGGGTATGACAGGTCGATGGGTTTTCCATTGGGTTTAGAATAAGCCTTTAGGAAGGTTTCTTTACTTTCATCTGTAGACTCTCTGAAACAATGTATAATATTTTTTTCTTGGTAGCTTTGGGATATATGGACAAATTCGTTGGGATATGCAGGGTTTTGTGGATGACCGAAGCCTGGACTGAACAAAGGATTTTAGACTTTGATTTATTCATAATGACACCTTCAGCGACAGAGAAATTGTCTGCACGCCATTCGACAAACTCAGGGCAATGGGGGTTTTGGCCAATAGAGAAGAAATTGAAGAAGTATTTAAAAACATCGTAGGTATCTCTACCTCGGTCCTTAAGGATTTCCAATTTACCTCTGGCGGTTTCAATGGCTTCTCCCACTAGGATGGTATCGAAAATCTCGGCATTCTCATCTACCATACTTTCTTCTGCCCTCTGACATGTGACCTTAGGTTCTACATCATCTCTCACCCCTACCACTTCTACTACTCCTACCACATCCATTTTCAAATAGCACTAAGGGGGTATCAAGGGCCTACCTTGTTCTGTAGCACAGTCTTCTGGTTGGTCTGTGCTGGCACTCTGTATGTGGTTGGATATTCGGTGGCTTCGAGGTTTTGGAAAATACAAACCTTTCCAACTTCACATGGACCCCTTTATAGCTTTTCACACAACATAACCTTTACGCCCTTCCCAGGTGGCTCGCACCATGGATATTACTCCTTGCGATCTGAACCGTTGGTATGTGAGGTTATTTATGCTACATCTTTCCTTACCTTGCGAATGTGTAGCTCAATCGTCGATCAAGATCTACTTTCTTCACAACCCTTGATCTGAGTGGACCCTACCACTCTTCGCGATGTGAGGTTCTGGTCCCCTCCGTGCTAGTTTAGATTGTGAAATGAACTATGACCACTGATCTCCCTTCGCTCTTGTAGTGACCGTCGATTTAGGTGACCCGTACCACTTTTCGCGATCCAAAATCACTGATGTGTCCCTACTAATCTGGGATGCGAAATCACTTACAAACATGGATCTTCTTGGATCCCAATCTCAGTCGTTAGATTCCTCCACCCTTTAACCCATTTCACAATATGGAAAAGTGGCCTTGGTCGGGCACGTTCACCGTGCGAAATGTTTTGACGCCATTGATCTGCCATCCAATCAATCTTAGCCTTCGATTATGACTCCCGTTTAATTCCTTCAGCACATCCGACATTCTCTTCTTTACCTTGCATCCTCAATCCATGGACTGTCTTGCCGCTTTCAATATTCACCACTCCAGAGTGGGGCTACCAATTTACGCTGTCCTTTCCTCCATTTCCACCACGGCTTATTCCAGTGGCTAAATGCTATCTCGTATATGTCATCAGCCCCTCCTGCAAACACTAGGCTGCTTTCCCAACACCTCTTGAGAAGGCCAAAATTTCCATGTATCTCTTATAACCAAAAAACTTAATAGAGTGTTAATAGAAGTGATAGGCGAAATAGTTTACAAGATATCAATCTGGTATAGAGGTAATGAGAGATGAGCTCATAACTGACATAGGACCAATAACTGACTTATCCAACTGAATCATGGCTGCAAACCAATACATTGCAGATCCATCATGATGACCATGTCATGGATACCAAAAATGCATTGTAGGTCCATGAACAACTGATGTAGGAGGTGGAACATGGCTACAGGACATACAAGGTAGATTCATGTTGCCTGACCTCAAATACTGAACACAACCACCAAACATACAATGTGGACCCATGTCAAGACTCTAACTATTCTCCAAACACAACCTAAGGATAGGAAACCTGAGTGATGAAGCCTAATCTCTCAGGGTCTTCATTCCAATCCAAACATATACGATTCTAACCATGTGAATAGATGTTTTGACGTCGAACACAGCAGAAACCACTTGATTACCAGTAATTGATGTATATTGTTAACATATGTGAGGGAAATCATCATTAATGTCAATGATCCCCAAGGTATCTCAGTACATTCTCTTGAGTGTAAATAGATATTTTGAATTTGAACACTTGATAGAATTTTCCAATCAGAGTTCAATGATGAAAACCTACTATTGAAAGCGAGGAAACCCACCATTGAGGCATGCAAGCTTCAAGGTACTTAACTAGGTTTCTAGGTCTAATTCCTAGATGATGAGCTGAAGTCGACAGGAATAGACTTGCCAAAGGAGGTCCAAGATGATTCCCCCATCAATGGCATGAAACATGGAACAAAAGCTAATTTGAAGTAATGAAACTGAATTAGACATGACTGAATTTATGGATAGGTAAAGTTATTGATGAGTTATTTTTTGGAAGAGACATCCTTTGAACAATTTACGCCACTACAAATGACTTGGCAGTACTGAATTGGCAAGACTAGAATCATATGTAATGCATGGAATATGATGAAGAATTCTTTGAATCGACTCAAAGGAGTCAGGTGACTCACGAAAGTGATTCGACTCGATGACAGGATGAATACCCAACTATTCAGATATGCAAATGTAGATAGGTGCCATGTTCAAAGGTGGACTGTATAATACCATAAATACAAGTGAAAAACATTCCCCTTTCCCTTAATTTCCCCATCTTGACAGATGAGTGCCTCTTTTCGTTTTTACGAGTAGAAAGAGAGTAACAAACAATCGTTATAGCTCATCAAATGATGAGTCCATTCTCACATGTTTTACGAACCTGAGAAAGGAGGGGTTCGTTCCCAGATAGGGTCTTCCATCGTTTGATTTTATGAGTCCGATGAAAGTGAACTCAATATCGTTCATGTTTAGAGAGTCTGAACGAGGACATAAGGAGACTCCAAAAAGGTTCATTTTTTGTAAATAGGCCTAATCGGTCTGAAAAAGTGATAAACTACTATCAACTAGTCGACTATTCTAATACTTTTACAAGCATGAACGTAACAAGTTCGCTTGGAAATATTTTTGTTATTTTAGGGAGACTGAAAAGAGATTAAATATAACTCTATAGCAGGTTTCATTTTTCATAATCCATTTTTACCAAGTTTGAAAAAGCGAAAAAGTGGACTCGACACTCTTTTACTGGTGATTTAACGAGCATGTGAGAAGTGTACAAAAATGGTCGGTACTTTTTCATTTCCACTACAAGCTTGAAAAAGACTAAAAGAACTTGTTTCATATCCATGAACCAAACTTTGACCTGAAATCTCATAAACACATTAAAAATCCAACTCTATTAGAACTATACTAAAACAAGTGATAAAAAACCTACTTTATTAAAGTGACTTTGGATTTCAAAAGAAATGAAATTGCAATGAAATAATAAAAGTTTCCAAAATTACTATAAATGGAAAGGAATAGTAAAATCTTTTACCATTATTACTCTTACCACTTGGAGATTTGAGAGTTGGAGTAAAAAAAGGAGAGCTTCCATCGGTGATTGCAAATGCTTCCACCCATTGTTTCACAATTTTGCTTGGAAGAGGTAAATCCTTAACCATTATTTTTCATGCCCATGGTAATTTTTATTAGTTTTAAACAAAGATAGAAGGTTTTGATTTAGTGTAAAGGGGATTTTTGACTGGATTGATGAGGGTTATAGGTGTTTTGGGGGGGGGGGGTTATAAATGCAAGCCGTGACCAACTGAACAAGTGAAAATGAGGGACGCTCAAGCAGTTCGAATATGGAGTTGCGGTGTTGTATTTCATCTTCTATAGGGTGCCCCACATGAGGCCTTAGGTGACTATGAGTAGACTAGACCCTGAGGATCCTAGGATTCTCAAGTGGGTTTATGTCATGGCCCTCCATGGAGGTGGAGGACCCAAGGTTGTCTGCGGAGCAACCTTCTTTCGCTAACTGAGGGGCCAACTACTCATGATCGAGGATTATGCCTATGAGGGGGAAGAATTTCGTGATGACCGAAAGCTTGCACTTCCTGAGGGGGAGGAGTGGGATGATCGAGGTAAGAAATACACTGCACATCATGTTTTTAATTTTTTCAAGTTTATTTAATTTTTATTTTCTAAAGATGAGACAAGCGAAAAATGGTCTATGCATACATTGGAGCTATACATCCAGCTGGGATGTCATCTATTGACAGGAGAGTTGGGTTTAGAGATATGGTGGCATATCGCTTTGAGGAAGATGACGAGCTTGGAGATCTGAAGGAGAACCTGCAACGTCTAACTGTAGGGATTCATGATTTTACCACTGATGACTTACCCCAGCACTACCAGCGTCATACTGTAGGGGTCTCAGGATGATTTTCTAGGCTACTCCGTAGAGTGGAATAGGCCATCGTATGCTACCATGAGCACCACCATGATGATGACTAGTCTCTTGGAGATTTTCCATTTGTGTATATGTATTATTACTGAAAGCTTCGAAGCTTCATATTTTTCCCCGTATATGTGTATTTTGAACTCATGACAATACTAAACTTTGAGGGCACTGAAAGCTTGATGCTTCAGCCCAATTTTGTATCACAGTCTTACAGTTATATATATATATATGACAAAAAAATTATTTACATTTGTGTGTGTGAAAAATGTGATGTGTGAAATGATTGCCTGCTTATGAATTTACATCCATGTTTTTATGTTGTAATGGATTTTTTATTATGAGAAATATACCAATATAAGACATAATTAGTTGGGGAATCTGCCACATCATTCAAATGTCTCGAAACATGTTGATACGTTACTCACTCAAAATACCTCTCTAAGAGTCTAACCCTTCGAAACATACGAAGGAGTAAAGGATTTCGGACGGTGAAGACCCGATTAAGTTGTTGAAAAACTAGTTCAGAGTCTAGGTAAACCCTAATCTCCCTTACATCATTAGATAGGGAATCCATAAACAATCCAATCATTACATGATACTCTGTGAGATTGTTGGTGGAGGGACCTAAAAAAACACCCCCTGAACTCACTAGATCACATGTAGGAGAGTACAGTACCCAAGCTATCGATGCAAGATTTAACGTGTAACGATTAGCACCGTCCGCAAAACCAATAAAAGTAGTCATCTGTCCATTCGAAATAAGACATACATAAATAGGGTTTTGGAAGACACATCTTAAATCACACAAAAAAACACACTTTCAAATTAATACACACAACAATATATAAACAATATTTACAAAGAGCCTATCCTATGATTACCTAAGCATAGTATCTTTTAGGGTAGAGCCTGTTATGAGACTCACCATGTGGTATCCCATCATAATCTACTAACTCATATGCACCCTTTTCGAAAATGCGACTGATAATGTAAGGCTCATGCCACATAGATTCGAATTTCCCTACCCCTATCATATCATACTTCTGGTCACTGGGTTCGATCCCTAGTATGGTCACCAATTTAATTTATTATCAAGAATTATGCAATCGATGCGGACACCATTTGTTCCTCCACCCTGCAAAGCACAAGTGTAGAACAAAAGAGCACATCAGTATATCCTTTCCTGAAGTAATCAATTTGAACAACATGAAATAAAACCATACCTCATACCTAAGTCTCTTTGTCTTTCTTCCAAAAGTCCTTGCAATGTTCAACACCTGCAAAACAGATCAACAGACAAAAACACAAAGTGATAATATCATGATAAATCAATTACCTATGTCAGTGATCAAGGAATCTGAAAATATTCAACTAAAACTGAAACACATCAAATATAGGAAATGGAAACACTTTTGTATTAATGATGAAATAGAGTAAAGTACAACCAAGCCTTGATGTTGGTGGCTTTATCCTCTATAATAAATCTACAATCCTCCACAACTATGACAATCTATCCACATACAAGCCAACTCTATCTCGCCTCTAACTCAAACTTCAATCCAACAGCATAAGGGTACTTTCTTTGGACTCTCTGACTCTCATCATGAAGGCTTCATTTATAGTCAAAAATACAAAATATTAGCTTGGGGAATGGATAGGATGTGATCCTAATAGGTGACAGAAGCGAATTCCACCTCTCCCAAGTAAGTAGGAACTGACTCCATGGAGGCTTTCGCAAGGAATCTTCCAGAACATTCATTTTTCTCCTTTTTGGTCTATCAATGCACCTAGAAGGAGGGGAAAAAGCACCTACCTAACTTGTTGTCAAATAAAAGAGGGATCAACGCTCCTTGCTCCACTACAAACAGCACCGCCGATGCTCTATCAGAATTGGAGAAAAGCACCACCCTCCCAAAAGATGGAAAAAAGCTAACCAAGGTATCTCAAGTCTGGCTTTCTGAAAGGAAAACAGGTTATGGGGGACGCTCAAGCAGTTCGAATATGGAGTTGCAGTGTTGTCTTTCATCTTCTATAGGGTGCCCCACCAACTGAACAAGTGAAAATGGGGGACGCTCAAGCAGTTCGAATATGGAGTTGCGGTGTTGTCTTTCATCTTCTATAGGGTGCCCCACATGAGGCCTTAGGTGACTATGAGTAGACTAGACCCTGAGGATCCTAGGATTCTCAAGTGGGTTTATGTCATGGTCCTCCATGGAGGTGGAGGACCCAAGGTTGTCTGCGGAGCAACCTTCTTTCACTAACTGAGGGGCCAACTACTCATGATCGAGGATTATGCCTATGAGGGGGAAGACTTCCGTGATGACCGAAAGCTTGCACTTCCTGAGGGGGAGGAGTGGGATGATCAAGATAAGAAATACACTGCACATCATGTTTTTAATTTTTTCAAGTTTATTTAATTTTTATTTTCTAAAGATGAGACAAGCGAAAAATGGTCTATGCATACATTGGAGCTATACATCCAGCTGGGATGTCATCTATTGAAAGGAGAGTTGGGTTTAGAGATATGGTGGCATATCACTTTGAGGAAGATGACGAGCTTGGAGATCTGAAGGAGAACCTGCAACGTCTAACTGTAGGGATTCATGATTTTACCACTGATGACTTACCCCAGCACTACCAGCGTCATACTGTAGGGGTCTCAAGACGGTTTTCTAGGCTACTCCGTAGAGTGGAATAGGCCATCGTATGCTACCATGAGCACCACCATGATGATGACTAGTCTCTTAGATATTTTCCATTTGTGTATATGTATTATTACTGAAAGCTTCGAAGCTTCATATTTTTCCCCGTATATGTGTATTTTGAACTCATGACAATACTAAACTTTGAGGGCACTGAAAGCTTGATGCTTCAGCCCAATTTTGTATCACAGTCTTACAGTTATATATATATATATATATGACAAAAAAATTATTTACATTTGTGTGTGTGAAAAATGTGATGTGTGAAATGATTTCCTCCTTATGAATTTACATCCATGTTTTTATGTTGTAATGGATTTTTTATTATGAGAAATATACCAATATAAGACATAATTAGTTGGGGAATCTGCCACATCATTCAAATGTCTCGAAACATGTTGATACATTACTCACTCAAAATACCTCTCTAAGAGTCTAACCCTTCGAAACATACGAAGGAGTAAAGGATTTCGGACGGTGAAGACCCGATTAAGTTGTTGAAAAACTAGTTCAGAGTCTAGGTAAACCCTAATCTCCCTTACATCATTAGATAGGGAATCCATAAACAATCCAATCATTGCATGATACTATGTGAGATTGTTGGTGGAGGGACCTAAAAAAACACCCCCTGAACTCACTAGATCACATGTAGGAGAGTACAGTACCCAAGCTATCGATGCAAGATTTAACGTGTAACGATTAGCACCGTCCGCAAAACCGATAAAAGTAGTCATCTGTCCATTCGAAATAAGACATACATAAATAGGGTTTTGGAAGACACATCTTAAATCACACAAAAAAACACACTTTCAAATTAATACACACAACAATATATAAACAATATTTACAAAGAGCCTATGCTATGATTACCTAAGCATAGTATCTTTTAGGGTAGAGCCTGTTATGAGACTCACCATGTGGTATCCCATCATAATCTACTAACTCATATGCACCCTTTTCGAAAATGCGACTGATAATGTAAGGCTCATGCCACATAGATTCGAATTTCCCTACCCCTATCATATCATACTTCTGGTCACTGGGTTCGATCCCTAGTATGGTCGCCAATTTAATTTGTTATCAAGAATTATGCAATCGATGCGGACACCATTTGTTCCTCTACCCTGCAAAGCACAAGTGTAGAACAAAAAAGCACAGCTGTATATCCTTTCCTGAAGTAATCAATTTGAACAACATGAAATAAAACCATACCTCATACCTAAGTCTCTTTGTCTTTCTTCCAAAAGTCCTTGCAATGTTCAACACCTGCAAAACAGATCAACAGACAAAAACACAAAGTGATAATATCATGATAAATCAATTACCTATGTCAGTGATCAAGGAATCTGAAAATATTCAACTAAAACTGAAACACATCAAATATAGGAAATGGAAACACTTTTGTATTAATGATGAAATAGAGTAAAGTACAACCAAGCCTTGATGTTGGTGGCTTTATCCTCTATAATAAATCTACAATCCTCCACAACTATGACAATCTATCCACATACAAGCCAACTCTATCTCGCCTCTAACTCAAACTTCAATCCAACAGCATAAGGGTACTTTCTTTGGACTCTCTGACTCTCATCATGAAGGCTTCATTTATAGTCAAAAATACAAAATATTAGCTTGGGGAATGGATAGGATGTGATCCTAATAGGTGACAGAATCGAATTCCACCTCTCCCAAGCAAGTAGGAACTGACTCCATGGAGGCTTTCGCAAGGAATCTTCCAAAACATTCATTTTTCTCCTTTTCGGTCTATCGACGCACCTAGAAGGAGGGGAAAAATCACCTACCTAACTTGTTGTCAAATAAAAGAGGGATCAACGCTCCTTGCTCCACTACAAACAGCACCGCCGATGCTCTGTCAGAATTGGAGAAAAGCACCACCCTCCCAAAAGATGGAAAAAAGCTAACCAAGGTATCTCAAGTCTGGCTTTCTGAAAGGAAAACAGGTTATGGTGGAATTTCTAGGTGCAACAGAATTCCCCCCAAAGTATTAAGCTAGAAGGAAGTGATAGGTGAAATAGTTTGCAATATATAAATACGGTATAGAGGTAATGAGAGATGAGATCATAACTGACATAGGACCAATAACTAATTTATCCAACTAAATCATGGTTGTGGACCAATACATTGCAAATCCATGATGATGACCATGTCATGGCTACTAAAACTACACTGTAGATCCATGAACAACTGATGTAGGAGGTGGAACATGGCTATAGGACATATAAGGTAGATCCATGTTACCCGACCTCAAATAATGAACACAGCCACCAAACATACAACGTGGATCCATGTCAAGACTCTAACTGTTCTCCAAATGCAACTTGAGGATAGGAAATCAGAGTGATGAAGCCTAATCTCTCAGGGTCTTCATTCCAATCCAAACATATATGATTCTAACCATGTGAATATATGTTTTGACGTCTAACACAACAGGAACCACTTGATTACCAGTCATTCATGTATACTGTTAATGGGTGCGAGGGAAATCAGCAATAATGTCAATGATCCCCAAGGTATCTCAATATATTCTCTCAAGTGTGAATAGATATTTTGAAGTCGAACACTTGATAGAATCTTCCAATCAGAGGTCAATGATGGAAACCTACTATTGAAAGCAAGGAAACCCGCCATTGAGGCATGCGGGATTCAAGGTACTTGACTAGGTTTCTAGGTCTAATTCCTAGATGATGAGATAAAGTCGACAGAAATAGACTTGTCAAAGGAGGTCCATGATGATTCCCCCATCAATGACACAAAACATGGAATAAAAGATTATTTGAAGTAATGAAACTAACTTAGACATGACTGAATTTATGGATAGGTAAAGTTATTGATAGGTAAAATGACTTGGCAGCACTGACTTGACAAGACTGGAACCAGATGTAATGCATGGAATATGATGAAGCATTCTTCAAATTGACTCAAAGGAGTCAGGTGACTCACGAAAGTGAATCGACTCAATGATAGGCTGAATACCCAACTGTTCAGATATGCAAATGAAGACATGTGCCATGTTCAAAGGTGGACTGTAGACTACCATAAATAAAAATTAAAAACATTCCCCTTTCCCTTAATTTCCCCATCTTGACATATGAGTGCCTCTTTTCGTTTTTATGAGCCCAAAGAGGCTAACAAACACTTGTTATAACTCATAAAATGATGAATCCATTCTCACATGTTTTACGAACCTAAGAAAGGAGGGGTTTGTTCCCATATAGGATCTTCCATCATTTGATTTTATGAGACCGATGAAAGTGAACTCAGTATCATTCATGTTTAGAGAGTCTGAATGAGGACATAAGGAGACTCCAGAAAGGTTCCTTTTTCATAAATAGGCCTAATCGGTCCAAAAAAGTGATAAACTACTATCGAGTAGTTGACTGTTCTGATACTTTGACAAGCGTGTCACGTAACAAGTTCGCTTAGCAATATTTTTGTGTTTTTAGGGAGACCTTAAAGAGCTTAACTCCGTAGCGGGTTTCCTTTTTCATAATACATTTTTAACGAGTCTGAAAAAGTGAAAAAGTGGACTTGACACTCTTTTACTGGTGATTAACGAGCATGTGAGAAGTGTACAAAAATGCTCGATACGCTTTCATTTCCACTCCAAGCTTGAAAAAGACTAAAAGAGCTTGTTTCATAGGCATGAACCAAACTTTTACCTGAAAGTGTTTATGTATTTGTAGCTTCGGAATGTATTCACTTGTATATATTATATTGTATTTCATTGTACCTCGATGTTCCTCCAATCGATAGAATCATTAATATAATAAATTCATGTAAAGTCATAGAGGTTAACCCTCCTTTGTAAGTTGGGGCAATAGTCCCCACAGTTGAGGGGTACTATGGTTATTAGACTCTCCTAGTGAGGTCGGCCCTGGTAAGTAATTATCAAGTGGAAAACTAGTATAAATAGAGAGTGAGACTCTCTATTTGAAACACACACTCACTCAACTATAGTGCATGAGTGAGAGAAGAGGAGCTCGCACAAGTGAGAGAGAGAGAACAACTGTAGGAGATCATCTTTGTGTTTTTGGGTTTTACTTTTTCCATTGGTGCTCATTCTATCTCTAAGAAATTTGTAGGTTTTTCTCCTTTATGGTTTCCTTGAGGAAAAATCTTTGTGTCTCTTGTCTCTTGTGATTATTGTTGTGCATGTTATTCTCTCAGATAAGATCTTAGATCATATTGATTAAATGATAAAAATCTAATATGGTATCATAGATAACCTGAGAAGAAGACACTGTGCAGCTGTAGAAGCTAGGGATTCTTACTTTTTGGGTCTCTCTCCATAGATCATCAGCAAAATGAGGCTAGGATAACTCTACATTGAAGGGTGCACCTTTCTGTCGAAGCCGAATTTGATTCTGGGCATTTTCAGTTTTTGACCTCTCACTACTACGGGAAATTAGGGATTTTCACAGAAGATGAATTTTTGAGTGAGACCACCATAGGATTTCTCTCCTCATCAAAATCGAAATTTAGAGACCAATATCAAAATTTTTGGTTGGGTAGAACTCCAGGAAAGTCAAACCCTAATTTGACCTCGGACTAGAAAACCCTAAAAGACTAAAACTAGTCATTTTGGTGCATTCTCTATATATCGATATGGGATAAGGCTCAGGAGATGAAATGTTTATAGGACGAAGATAAATTCTTGATGTACCCTGTGTACAAGTTTCAGACTCAGATTCTCTATATTCTTGGAGATATGATTCCTCCAAATCAGGGTTCCAGCCTCTCCCTGGATTCAACCCTAAACAAGACACCTAGGAAAAATTGCTATATATCAGGCTACGAAGGTCCAAATGAAATTTCACAATATGTTCGAGATAGGGCATGGAATTTCATTTCTGTGGTAAAATTTTCAGACCTCTAAGGTGAAACAGTGACACGTGGTAGTCTATACAAATTCGCTATGCTGAACAGTCTTGAAATAAAGTCACCTTGTGAAAACTCTCATAAGTCCCAATTGGTGAAACCATTTATGCTCAAACTTGTGGTGTTGGAAATATGATAGATGAGTATACCTTAGTGTGATGTTTCATACACATAGGAGTAGTACTTTCAGATATATTGCATAAATAATATCAGGAAATAACTAGGGCATCAAATATTTTGCAATTCTGATCACAGTTTTGGGAAAATGACTATGCTGCTCAGCTAGACTTGAGGAGGCACATCTTTCTATCCAATCATATCTGAAATATTCCAAGTTTTGAAAATTAGGGTTTCTCTAACAAACCCTAGATCAGCCAAATCCAGAACCAGGACGGACACCTCAAATCGGTAAGATCTAATATTTTGCTATTTACATTTGAGGTTCTCATTTCAAAATGAATAATCACACCAGCTTGATGACAAGCTTGGTGAAGCTGACAACTTCCAAGCATGGAATTATAGGATCTCACTGCTTCTTGAAGAAAATGAATTGCACACCTACATAAATGGAGAGGTTCCAGTTCCGGATGGAGATGAGGCTAAAGCCTTACACAAGAAGAACTTGGTCAAGGCCAAGAGGATTATTATTGATTCTATCACCTTATACCATAAGTGTCTTCCCTAAAGACACCTAAAGAGATGTTTGATTCCTTTACCAAGCTATTTGAAGGGAAGAATATAAATTAGAAGAAGTATAGGAACTCCATGATCCTTGAATAAATTGACATAGATCAGTATTTCACTAAAGAAATTATAAGAGCCAGAGGGAGATGAGGCTAAGGCTAGAGCCAAAAGAATCATGTCATATTATATTAAAGATCATCTCATTCCTCATGTTTCATCCTTGAAGACACCAAAAGGAAGTGTTTGATGCTATGACGAAGCAATCGAAGAAGAATAAAATATTGTTATAACCGCCTTGAATGGCCTCCCAGGATCATGGGATTGATTCATTCGAGGAATGTGTGCCAAAAGGAAGTGATTACTTTCAGCAGACTCTGGGAAGAGCACACATAAGAGGAAGCTTGACTCATAATAAGAGAAGAGAAAATAGGAGCAACTAAAGATCAAGCTCTCATGATCCAAAGAAGATCCCTCAAGCAATGGGTAATATGAAGGACTCAACTCTTGAAGAACCTCTTATCCATCTTAGAATTTGGATAAGAAATGATGTCTCTATGAATGAAGAAGATGATGAAGCTGAAGGCTCAAGAAGGATTCTACCCACGAAATGAATAAAGATAAGTATTCAATTGTCATTTCATGATATTATTTGGTTATGCATTTGTTTATATTCAGTTGATGTGTTATGCATGATAGAATGTTTGCATTAATGACAGTATACTACTAATATGCATGTGATGGGTAAGTAGCCCATGGTGCTATACAACTCTCCATTTCTACTTATCTATAATGAAACCTCTTTGCTGATGTATTGGATTAGTGTGACAATCTCAATGATGTCATGGTAGAGATGGAAGGCATCTAGAAAGTTTCCGTGAGATATGGATGAATGTTGTATTGGCTAAAATAGTTGCATGATTATATATTTATGCATAAGAATTTACCATTATAAATATGCATTATGAAATGTTTCTAACCATACAACTAGTGCATTTGAATTGTAGGAAAGATAGCGTAGAATCACCTACAAGAAAAGAAGGATGAGACTTGTTCCAAAGAACAAGTTACGACAATTCAAGATTCACTCTAATAATCCAAAATGAAGAATGATGACTAGAATGCGATGTTGAAGACCTAAATAGAAGTCCGTAGTATCTTCCATATGGATCTACAAGATCCAGCATGTAGTAGATGGAAACATCATGCGATATAAGGAAAGTTTCGTAGCACAAGGATTCTCACAAAAAGAAGGCATAGACTATGAAGAGACATTTGCTGCCACTAGGAGTTGAGACACATGGCAGCCTAACTCATGTGTGTAAATGAAAGAAGGCCTTGTATGAGATCAGAAGGAACCCATGGGATAACATATACATGAGGAGCTTGAAGATAACCTAGATTGATGAAGATATTAACCTTTTCTACAAGGTTGAAGATGAAATCCTATAGAGGATGACAAGCTCACAGATGGGTGCGAGAAGAAATTTTGAAAAGGTTCAAGATAGAGGATCTTGGTATCCAATGAGCCTAGATGGATAAATACAATATTAGTAGCAGAGGAAGCTACTTGTAACTCCCATATAAAATGTTTCAATACATATAGTACAAAAGGAAGAGGGAGAATGATGCTTCGCTTCAGAGGGAGTGACTGCAAAAGATCCCGAGGTTCAACATGGTACGACAAGATGGACAGATTACTAATGGCTCTAGGATTTACTAAGAGTACAAGAAAATTTCCAAACTTTTCTTCAAGGTTGAAGGAAAAAAACCAGTGATGCTCCTGTTATATGTCAATGAGTTGTTCCTAACAAGAAAAAAGGAACTCATTAGAGATGCAAGAAGGAGACTTGCTATTGAGTTCAAGATAAAGGACTTGAGTATGATGTACTACTTTATAAGCATGGTGGCATGGCAGAGTGTGGATGGAATATCCCTTGGACAAGGGAAGTATACAGTGGATATCCTGAAGAATTTCAGGATGATGGACTGCAAGGCCATGGCCAAACCTATGGCATCGAACCTGAAGTTATTGAGTGATGGTTCATCAGAGACAGTCGATGCCATGATGTATTGTCAGATGTTTTGTCCATTGATGTTCCTGACATATCTAAGACATGCTCACCTGGTTGCATAGCATGCAGTGAGGTACCTGAAGGGTATAGTTGAACATGATATGAATCAGAAGACTAACCTGCATGGTTATGTGGATTCTGATTGGTCAGGCAGTGTCATTGATAGGAAGAGCACTTCGGGGTGTTGCTTCAGTATGGTATCAAGTGTGATCTCTTGGTTTAGCAAGAAACAATCCTGTGTGGCACTGAGTACATCTGAGGAAAAATATGTTTCCACTTACTCAACATGTTTCCACTTGCTCGACTACTTTGGAGAGAGGAGTAGTGAAGATCCAGTTTGTGATCCAGATTGAGATCTCTCGAAAGATGGATTTCTAGCATAGTCGGTGAGACAGGTTGTCTGAGCATAAAATCCTGGAGAATATTGTAGGTTTCTCAAACGTAAATAGTCCTATAGGTTATCCTCGGATCTAATCAGTCCTATCGAATCCTTGGACGTAATCGTCCCTAATGTGATTCTATGATAGAAATGGCCAGAGTAAAGTTTAAGTACTTCAGGGAGAAGCTTGGTGTTCTCCAGATCGAGGTTCCTTCCAAGGAGAAGTGATGAGTGCGAGAGCCTTTCTGACATGGTGAGACGATTGGTTCCTCCCATGGTCAGATGTAAGTGTTGTGATTTTCTAACATGCTAAGAGGATTGGTTCCTCCCATGGTCAGATGTAAGCGTTGTGCCTTTCTGACATGGTGGTAGGATTGGTTCCTCACATGGTCAAATGTAAGTGTTGTGCCCTTCTAACATGGTGGTAGGATTGGTTCCTCCCATGGTCAGATGTAAGTGTTATGCCCTTTTGACATGGTGGTAGGATTGGTTCCTCCCATGGTTAGATATAAGTGTTGTTCCCTTCTGACATGGCAGTAGGATTGGTTCCTCCCATGGTAAGATGTAAGTGTTGTGCCCTTCTAACATGGTGGTAGGATTGGTTCCTCCCATGGTCGGATATATGGTGGTAGTTTTGAAAAAAAATTCAATTGGAAGAAAATTCAAAAGTTTTTCGAAACGACAGCAGTTTTGGCAAGTTTGTCGATCAGGAGAAGGTTCGTAATTTTTCCGAACTGCAGGTTTGGCAAGTTTTCCGATTGGATAAAAATGGCAAATTTTTCCGATATGTGTCAGAAAAATTTGGAAAATTTTTCCAACACACTGGAAGGAAACCTGATCGGAGGAAAACTGAAAAATTCGTCGAAACAGGGAAATTCAACAGATTTTTCAGTGGGGGTTACAGGTGCCAGAAAAGTGAAAAATGATAGCGGGTTTCTGTGCCATATTGCATGAAAATGAAAGATTTACAAAAAAAAACGAGGACACTTCCCTCAACCTGCGAAGCCACAAGGGGGAAATCCCCCTTGACCCCTGTTGTCCCATTGAGACAGTCGGTTGAAGATGATAAGAAGATAAAGGAAGAAAAAAAAATGTACAAGGAAATTTCTATAAGGAAGAATCAAGATTGTATTCTGATGGAGAGGGAGTCACCTTGGAAGAAGAAATTGTGAAAGCAGAACATCATTCTTCTATAGATGAAGGGACACCATACAAAGATGGTATTGAAGCACATTTAGATGGTGTATCTATGAAGGTTGTGAAGCATAGGATGGATTCTTTGAGAAAAGACAAAATTGGACCATTGACAAGGGAATATGTTCACTGTTGTGAAGTAGAACATAACATCATCTTAGAAAATATGGTATAGAATAAGGACTAGTTGAATGCCTTGTGAAATCTTGGGAGATTTCAGACCAGCAGAAGAATGTGTTGAACCTTGTAAGGTTTCCCCATGGGTAAATGAAGAACCAGGGGAAGACCACTAGGCAAGTCATAACTCAACTATGGTGGAAGTTGAGGGTGAGATTGTTGAGCAGAATGTTTATGTTTTAGATTAACCCGCTATATCACCCCTGGAATTGTGAGATGTGCACTTTGAAGAAGTCAAAGTATAGAAGGTCATGGTTAGTTCAACTAGTCACTGGAACTGGGAGGAAGTCAATGAGTTGGTAAATAAATTTCCATTGGTCATGGATGGATTAGTCACCCGTGCATATATGAATATTTTGCCACTTGGATCCTATGATTTCCTCACTAGAATGAATTGGTTGGAAACACATAGAGCAAAGCTTTATGAAGAAAGCAACCTAAAGGTTGTGAAAGGCATTCCAGAAGTGATCTCCAGTAGGCATATTTCAGCAATGCAGCTGAAGAAGTTCTATGGGAAAGGTTGCAGACTGTATCCAACTCATGTTTTGAAGGCAATGATGCTCCTAGGTTGGAGGGTTGTCATGTGGTACAAGAATTCAGGAATGTTTCTCTTGATGAAGTTCTTGGGCTTCCTCCAAAGAGGGACATTAATTTTACCTTTGAACTTTTTCCAGGTAAAGCACCAGTGTCCAAGACACCCTATAGGGTGAGTACACCAGAAATGATAGATCTGAAAATGCAATTGCAAGAGTTGTGTGAAAGGAATTATAATAGGCCAAGTGTCTCCTTGTGGGGAGCACTAGTTTGGTTCGAGAAAGATAAAGATGGTACACTCTGATTGTGTATTGGTTCAGACATTTAAAAAAGGTCACTTTGAAGAACAAGTATCCTTTTCCTAGGATTGATGACCTATTTGATCAAATGAGGAGAGAAAAGGTGTTTTCCAAGAATGACTTATGGTCTGGTTACCAACAAGTAAGGATCAAGGATGAAGATGTTTGCAAATGCACCAGTTACATCTATGTGCCTTATCAATAATGTTTTCAGTAAGTTTTTGGACAGGTTAGTTCTTTTTCTCCTTGATGGCATTCTTATTTATTCTAAGAATGAGGAAGAACATGTGGAACATTTGAGGCTGACTTTGAAATTGCTCAGGAAGCATAAGTTGTATGCAGGTTTGAGCAAATGTGACTTCTATAGAGATAGAATTCATTAATTGGGTCACATTATCTTAGATAAAGGAATATCTATAGACCCTGTAAAGATAGAGGCCATGATTAGTTGGCTTGCTCCAAGAAATTTTACAGATGTAAGATCTTTTGTGGGACTTGCAGAAGATTGCAGGAGGTTCACTGAAGCAAGATTCTACAAGTAAAAGTGGAGCCTATGTATAGGCTAAGGGAACCTGTATGTGAATTTGTAGTTCCATGAGGAAAAGGCCCTTATGTTTATGGGCATACATATGAGGACTTCCTAAATACTACAGGTAGAATGACCTGAGTAGAGCAGTATGGTCATACCCAATGAAACCCGGGGCGAGAAGCTCCCATGTGCCATGAGAAGGATCTCATGACTGAGAACAGATTTTGAAACTTCATATTGCAAGTTTTTCAGTTGAGGATGGGAGACTATGATCTCCTATGATGTTTTTGAATCATTCTAACAATGGATATGCTTGTCTTGCATTGCTTTATGTCTAAAGTTTCCTTTTGCTAACTGTGACTGTATGGCTGATTTAAAATGGTGTCAAGATGACATGTGTATGTGGATGTCTAGGGTTTTGGTAGCATGTGTAAGTAGGGGATGAGTACTCCCCACTTGCAAAATCAAAACAACATGAGGATGGCCTCATGGTTGAAAAAATATGATTTTCTATGGGAATTAGAAATGTGAACTCAAATTTTTATTTGACTATCAATGTTATTGATCGTTTGATATTTGGGAAATCATGTATGCATGAAATAGATTTGAAAATCTATGATTAAAATTTTATGATGACATCTCATGTAAACTGCATACGTGTAAGTAACGCAAGTGAAATGATGGAAGTACAGCCTTGGAGTACATAGCTTCTCGGAAGGATGTGTTTGGGATACATAACTCCTCAGAAGGATGTACTGGGCGTACATGGCTCCTCAGAAGGATGTACTTGGATACGTAGCTTCTTGGAGGGATGTGTTTGGAATAGGTTTGAAAACATATGATTGCAATTTTTTTATGATGACATCTCATATGAATAGCATCCTTGTATGTACTGCAGGTGAGATGATGAAAATATATACTAGATGTACATGGCTCCTCAGAAGGATGTACTTGGATACATAGCTTCTCGGAGGGATGTGTTTGGAATAGGTTAGAAAACCTATGATTGTATTTTTTTTATGATGACATCTCATATGAACTACATGCTTGTATGTAATGCAGGTGAGATGATGAAAATATGTATTGAGTGTACATGGCTCCTCGGAAGGATGTACGGGGTGTACATAGCTTCTCGGAGGGATGTGTTTGGAATAGGTTTGAAAACATATGATTGAAATTTTATAATGACATCTGATGTAAATGACATGTCTGTATGTAACGCAGGTGAGACGATGAAAACATATATAAGGAGTACATGGCTCCTCTGGAAGGATGTACTTGGGTACATAGCTTCTCCCCCTTGCCAGCTAGGCACCAGTATGCATCACTGGGGATGCCCAGGGTGTAAGACATCTGGTTAGACTTCTTTCCACACACATTCACACCATAAGGGGACTGTCACAAGAGTGGGGGATCTATGAAGAGAATAACCCCTAGGTATTATGATGTCTGGAAAGGAAGCACCTAAGCATTGGTAAGCACTTGGAAGAGGTGCTAGGCCCTTAATCCAGAGTTGTCATTAAGCACCCAAGGAGGTGTTAGGCTCTAAAACGGGGATGATCAGATATCAGTTGAGAGATGCTATACAGATTAGTATTGGATTACTTGGAAAATCATGGTTGATTTTCTGTAATTACACATGTGCATAATGATTCAGCTAAGATTTTGAAAATATTTTTAAGAAATAAATCCTACGAAAATGAATCTGACATGTGAATTAATATGTTATGGTGCCTGGAAAGAAAGCACCTGAGCAATGGTGAGCACTAGAAGAGGTGCTAGGCCCGTAATCTAGAGCTTCCATTGAGCATCCCAGGAGGTGTTAGGCTCTGAAGAGGGAATGACTAGATCTCAATTGAGATATGCTATATAGATAAGTATTTGGTTTACTTATCAAACTTTTGTTGTTGTTGATTTTCTGAAAAAATACATGAGCATATGATGCCGCCATGATTTTGAAAATACTGTTATAGATTGCATCCTATAGGAATGAATCTGACATATGATTTAAATTCATTGTGGTGTTCGAAAAGGAAGCACCTGAACTTGGTAAGCACCTAGAGGAGGTGCAGGTTCTTGAAGAGAATTTCCATCGAAGCACCCGAAGAGGTGTTGGGCTCAAGAACGGAGCTATTGGACCTCAGTTGAGAGGTATTTTTAGATGATATGAGGCTTATAGAACTTTGGCTACCCTTTAATGCACACCCATGTGTGGGGTGGGGCAAGGTTGTGAGCACCATGGTTGTATAAAGCCCAGTCGGACACCTATGGAACCAAAAGAAGATACTTATGCAGATGATTATTTGGTTCACTTGGCAACTTTTTGTTGATTTTATGTCAATATACATGTGCATGTGATTCATCTATGATTTTGGAAAATATTATGAATACTAACGTGGGAATTGACTCATTGCTTGGGGATTGAGCATAGGTATTTCCAGTTGCCAAAGACACTGGAAATTTTCCAAGCTGAGGAGAAGGATTCTCTAAGACTAGAAAAATATATTGTGGTGTGTGTTGATGCAAGCAAGCAAGGACTTGGAAGAGTTCCAGATCGTGCCATTGGATAGATCAAGGTGCAGAGGAAGCACTGCGGTCCTGAAGAGGCTACATGGGAAATGGAGGATGCCATGTGATTGGAACAACTAGTTTTGGTTCAATTTTGCAGAGCATTGAGGGCGGTGCCAGTGTAGCATTTTGTTAATATTTTGTAAAGCACTGAGGATAGGGCTATTGAAGGGGGATGGGAATGTAACACCCTAGTTTTGACCCCATGGTATTGAATTCCACATGATGTAAATATTTTATTTGATCATGGTGTGGAGCTCAAGGAAAAGGCCCCACCATGTATTTAGTATTTTATGTATCGGCGATTAAAATTGATGCTGATGGTTTATGTGCTATCCAAGAACAATATGTTTGAGACATCATGTAAAATGCAAATTAATGAAAATGCCACAACTAGCTATGTGTCACAACGTTAAAGAAATGGGGGAATGATTTCAAAAGGAATAGGGAGGGGGAAATAATTCAAACCCTTGAGCCAATGGGGAAAAATCCAAATGTCTAAGGGAAAAACCATAAAGTGGTCAACTACCATTTTTGTCTTGTGTGCCCAGTCACTTAATTCTCTAAGGAGTTAGTTGGGGCAGTTATTACCTTGGGGATTGGGAGGTATCGGTAGTCGTAGAATTGGAAGCTGTGATTTTTGGGTAGGGTCGTAAACCTTTGACCACATGCATGCCAAGGGGATATTTCTCACCCATTATCCATCATGTGGAAGGGGCAGCCACATTCCTCACTCACACAGCTGATTTTCCTCATGCGGGAAAAATCTTGCAGAGCTCTCTCTCCTTCACATTTTTGTCTGATGTGTGTTTCCTTGACGTTTGGTGCAATTTTCTTCATTTTCTGGGTTGTTGGAAATTCGTTTTTGGGATAATGCTCAGTGTTTGGGTTTCCTCCCTCATGATTTACTACATTTCCTCATTATTTTCCAAGTTGGAAATCCATTTTTTGTAATGCCCAGCGAATTGGATAAGAGACCGTGATTTATAGGTGTTTGTTGAGACCGTTCTTTCACACATGAATCTAATGAATGTTTTGTGAAATCGATTTTGGTCCCTAGGGATGTTTTACCCATTCACCATTATCAAATTTGGGTTCTAGGATGTTTTGTCCATGCCCAGAAATTGTATTTTGTTGTGGGTGCATCTTTTGTTTGGTATGAACTACTTTGGAGTGGAATTGGGTCTGAACTAGCTTGATAAACCTAGTGTAGGAAGGAACCTCATAGACAGATCTAGAGGGGTTGGTTTTCTTCTTTGCGCACCCTAAAGATTGCTGGAATGAAGGCATAGCCCGAGGGACTATGTAGCAGAGAAGGGGATGATTCCTTGTGTTGGGTGTGTATATGTTTTAGGAGCCAAGCTTGATATGGTGCAGGTGTCCACAGCTCTATGGTTGATCTCACTAGCTTAGCAGTTCAAGCTTTCCACCTTCCTATCAGCATGATAAACCTTTGGCTTGGATGAGTTTTGATTTGTATTTGGCTATGTGTGAGTCTATTGTAGTTCCCTTATTCCTTGTGGGAATTGTTATAGCCTACTTTTGCTTCTCATTTTTATTGCATTTATTTGTGATTTAAAGCTTGGTTTGGTTCATTTCTTTTTAAATATTTATTTTTTAGGTTAGTTTTAATCTTTTCCTTTAATTTTCATGTTTATATTTAAAAGATTTCAAAGTCTTCTTTTTTCAAATTTTGGTTTGAATTATTAGAATTCATAGTTAGAGAGCTTATAGAATGTTTATATGAATTAAAAGGTCTTAAAAAACAGCATAAAGTCTTGATCAAGGTTCTTTAACTAAGGTTAAACCATTATCATGTGTTATATTTTTGAAAATCATTAAAGCAAACTTTCTTGTAGCGCAAGCTTGAAAAAATTACACACATGCGCTACAAGAAAATCGCGCAGTTCAAAAATCATCATTTTTTGTTAAGATTTTTTAAAAATTCTCACACATGAGATGTCATTCATACTTGGTTGATGGATTTGATATGTGTTTCCTCTAGAATGATCATTGTGACAGGTGTTAATTTTTCAAGCAAATCATCATGAGGGCGAGTTGCAGTGGTCTGTTGCAGAGTGATGGAATAATAATGATTAAACATGATGAGACAAATTTGCCTTGAATTTCGTATCCCGTGAAGTGCACGAAGATCATGAAGTTCATGGTGAAGAATTAGCAATGTGTAATCAAATTTTGAAACAGGTCGCACATCTAGGGCTTTGAGGAGCGATTGTATGGAGTTATCGTAGTGGTCATAGAAGATTGAGGAATGTAATTGGACACCTGACAGTCAAGAAAGCATGATTTCAACACCTGGTTTCATCACTTTGACAGGTAAGCTGCGAATTGATATCAAAGTCTATGAATTTGGGTTTTTACTAATCAAAGGTTTAATGACGGTATTGAATGAATATTATTAGTATATAAACCTAATTTATACTAAATGATGAATTCTCTGTCAATGGAATTAAGGCATTTATCAGTTTAAACGAGAGAGTTCAGTTTGGGGTTTTAGGTTTCCCAATAGAGCAGAACCTTCAGACATGAGCTGGGTTCAAACTTTTCCAGATTGTGCAAAACTGTTTTCAAAGGCAGGGTGGTTAGTTTTTTTTGAAATAATTGAAGGATATCACTCAAAAGTCTCTTATAAATTTGATCAATGTTTGGATAAGGATATGGTGACTTTTGATACTTTGAAGTTTAAGCTGACCAGGGAATTGTTAGCAGAAGCTACAGGGATCTTAGATGAGGGTGAATACTGGTTTAAAAAAGTGCCTTTCACTTTTGATGCTCAGAAATATTTACTTCCAGATGTAGTAGCAGATTGGGGAAAGGGAGTACCTATTCAAAAATTTAAACCATAATGGATAGAGCCTATCAAAATCCTACAAAGTTATATCACTTGTGAAGGGAGATTTGATTTTGTTTTTAAGTATCATTTTAGATTCTTGCAACATCTCAGGCATGAATCCAAAATGAATCTCCCATTCTTCTTCTTGAAAATTTTATAGAAGATGTCTAGCATGGTGAAAGAACATCAGGATCACACCAAACAATCAGTGTTTCATCATGGGCTTATAAAACTAGTCATAATCACTGTACTTCAAAAAAGAGAGAAGAAATGGGAATATTTCCTATTTTGGTCTGGTTTCCAAACAGAGAAGGAAAAGCAGTCTTAGAAGAGACAGTTAGATAAAAGTCAGAATTTGATCAAGAAACTTAAAAAGAAAGTCACAGTCAAGAATGAAGAAGGTAGTGAACTAGGAAAATCTTTGAACCAAGAAGATGAAAACTTTGAAATTGAACAACAAATTAATATTGAAGAAAACAAAGTTTCAAAGTCATAAGTGAAACAAATCGAGCCTGTAGAAGATGCTTTTCCTATAGAATTGAATCAAGGTGTAAAGGAAGATGTAAAAGAGCAGAAATAGGTTCCTATTACAGTACTCTCTGAAGAAGAGGAAAGGTCATTATCTGATGAAATTAGGGTTCATATCAAATAGTATATACATACACATGCTGAAGAAGAGACAATGTCATGAAGGAAGAAAATGAAAGTTGTTGAACTAGCTTCTATTACACATCAAGGGAAAGTTTTGAAAATGTTAGGAGAGGTTGGAAAAATTTGGAGGCGCAAGACAAGGCCAAAGAACAAACTTAGATTAAATATGAAGAAGTTGTTAAACCCTAAACTAGCTAAAAAGAAGATTACAGTAATTGAAGATTCTTCATATCAGGAGAAATTAGAAGACAGTGCAGATGAAAATAAAAGGGTTATGAAGGGTAAAAAACAAATAGTTTCAGAAAATAAACCAGTTTTCACTGATACCAAAATCTCAAAAAATATTCATGGAGTTTCAAAAGAAGATGATTCTAGAACAACATCAAAATGACACGGGGACTTCACTTAGTGAACTTCTCACATAGCACGTACGATCATGGGATATGAAAGAATACCCTTAATTTCTAGAGATATTGACCCAAACTCTTTTTGTTGAAACCCCCTCCCAATACTTAAAACCTCCTCCCCACCCCTTTTTATACCTCAATACTTATAAACCAACCTACCCACCCTTTTTTATACCTCAATCCTTATAAACCACCCTACCCACCCCCACCTTAAACCCCTAATCCCCCCCAATACCTACAATATATTGGTTCAATTTTTGATAATTTTAAAACCCACAATATGAACTAACGTGATAGGATATTGGTCAACAAGTGAAGACCCCATGCAAAATTATTTAAAGAGCTCTTGTATAGAGAAAGGAGAGGTGGTTGAGAAATCAGCTCAATGTAGTATTGAGCCTGAAGAGTATTTAGGAATTTCTATGTTCTTGACAGAGCTTATGCAAGAAGAAATTTTTAGGAAGATGAAAATCCCTTGGATACCTAAAGGAATGTAGCCAGTATTAGAAGGAAAATGCATTGACTCTGAAAATGAAAATTTGCAAAGGAGTATCAAGCAATACAAACATCAAATTGAGTACCTACATGAAACCAATGAAGGATTAGTGACTGCAAATAAAAGACTGAGAGAAGATTTGGAAGAAGTAAATAGTCACTATCAGAAATTGATTTCAGTTTCTAAAGAGGCTTTAAAAAGAAAAAGATAGACAGAGAGCCTATTTACAGAATTAAAACAAACTATTCAAGAGCTAACACAGCAAAAAGAGGAGTTGATAAAAAGAGTTGAAGATTTGGAAGTAGATCACCAAATGTTATAGCGGATTTCACCACACTAGGTGAATCACACATTGTATGGCCTTCCCTTGTCCCGCTGCAGACTCATTATCCCCTTTGGACCACTTTATATCTTTTGATGTTACCTTAATCATCCCCAAAAAACATTATAATATTGATATACGCGGCTTTTTCCCCGATAACCGCGTACATACGCGGATATTCCCTCGATAGTCGCATACATCGGGATGTGTGCATAAATCCAAATCCTTTTGGACTGTTCCTTGACTTGGATCCGACTCATATGACTCCTGGCCTTCCATATGCCTTGAGATCGCACGGATTCGACCCTTCAGTATCCCTTTGAAGAGCTATATAAGGAACCCCTTGGTACATTGAAAGCATGGGAGAAAGTTGAGAGCATCAAAATTATAGTCCATTGTTGCAAGAAC
>LPNX011009158.1:6816-24183 GCA_001517045.1 Pseudotsuga menziesii | reverse complement strand
GTTTGTCATGAATTGGTTCTGACTAGTCATCACTTTTTCAAACATGCTAGTTACCTTTTCCATGGGGTCTTTAGAGGTTGCCTTTTCCTCTAATTCAATGGTGTTTCCCTTCTCTTTGTTGTACGAAGTGTTTCCCCTAGTGTAACCTGGAATGTTGGATTTTCCCGAAGATTGCATATTCCTTTCTATTTTCTCGACCAGATCCTGAGTAGTTTTTAGATCGGTCAGATCTTTGTCCCTTAACTGGTACCTCAAATCCCCAGTGAAAGATTCAATGTAATTTATGAGGATGGAGGCATCCCTTGGCTTGATTTCTCTAGGGAGGTCCGCAACCACACGTATGAACTTAGTATTAAGTTCATCAATGGTTTCATTTTCCATTTTCTTTATACTATGAAGGGCAGCAAGCAAATGTCTTGGTTCTTTCTTTTCCCCCCATTTCTTCTTAAAACCTTCTAGGAATTCATTAAGGGTTTTATATGAATCATCACCAAGGTCGGCATACCACTCTACAGCGTCATCCTCTAAGGATAAAGCAAAGAGATTCATTTTTACATCTTCATGGTCAGTGGCAGCACTATTGCAATAACTGACTAGGTGCCTCTCAAACTTTCGAAGATGAGTCTTGGAAGTGGTAGCATTATTTCCCTCGAACATGGGAAGCTTCTTGATAGCATCATTCAAAATGTCATGAGGAGCACCTGCTATCTAAGAAAAGTCAAGGGGTTTGTAAAATTCCGTCATTTCTTGAGATTGGAAGGTATGACTCTCTACAAATATGTGATGGATATCTAAGAGGGATTGGTCTCCTAAATCTTCAAGGTTTCTACGAGAAGTCTGCCTATTCAATATTTCCCTAATAAACCTTTCGGGATTAGGGAGAGGACTGAATAATTGTTGGCCATTTCTTCAGGTAGAAATTCTTGAAGGGATGTTAGACAGTGGAGTCGCCAGATGGATCGAGTTTTAATTTTTATGTTTTTTAAAGACTAGATCAATCAAAAGTTTTCTATCTTTTTAGTTGTTTAGAAAAAAGTTAAGCTAAGTCGTACTCGGGAATAAAAAGATTTATCCCCGGAAATGGCGCCAAAAAGTGTTGCTGCCTTCCACACACCTGGGTCACGTGGCAAAAATATTCAAGCCACTCGGTGTGTCCTTGGGGGCAAGTCTCGAGTCAAGGCTGTCACCTTATTCTTGACTCCTCTGTTTAGGCTCAACTCCTAATGAAGCCAAGGGGGGTAGACCCTATTAAGTTACTAAGGGGAATTACTTAGTGTTGTGATGTTTAAACTGACTGAGTTATTTTTAGGAGTTTACAATTTAACTATAGATAATCAAAGATGGCAAGATGTAAAAGATGAACACATGAAAGCACAATGCTGAGACACAATATATATATAAAGTAAGAAATTAACGAATGCCTTAGAATGGAGTAAAAAAAAATAATCAATATTCTTGCATGTGCTTGGAGTGAATGTTTTGCGATTGCCTCTTGGTATGTTTTAAGTTAAATGTGAAGTATGAGTTGATTAAATTAGGCAAAGGGGGGACTCCAGATATACTTGAGAGTACTTGGAGTATGTCCAAAACTAAACCTTCACGGCTACCCGCGAGGAATATGTGGGATGAAATGGAGTCTCTGGAGCTATTTTTCATAACACACCCGTTAGGGTGTGATAGAGATCGGTGCCCCGAGGTCACTTTTCAGTAAGTTTCCGCTTCCTTTGGGTATTTTGCCACCGTAAAGGTTTGATCTAGGTGTTGGATTTTCACCTGATGGTTTGTCAATTGGGGAGAGTGAGTCCTAATTATACTAGTCACCCAAGTGCTTTTGATATAGCTTGACTAATCGAATGAACCACATCCAAGTGCAGAGCATACACATTGGAGTCTTGTCAATTTTAATAAGTTTTAAACTGAGTGTTCTTGTTTAAAAGGAAAACCCTCCTGGAACCTCTTTCGATCTAAGTCGATCTCAATCGGGGAATAGAGGAGGGGTTAATTTTAAAATTGCTGATAAATAAAATATGAAAAATAAAACAAATACACAATTCTGGTTTTCTAATTAGTCCTACCACGAATCTCTTTCCCCTTTCGGGTCAATAGGGAAATCGTGGGGTAAGTATTATGATTACTTTGAAATGTAAAATATGGATTATGATATTAATAATGAAATAAAGTATACTACCCTGCATATTAGATCAATTCTAGTTTAAAAAATAAATAAGCAAAAAGCGACGAAAAGGACACCGACGCAAATCCTCCCAGGGGTGATGGGGAATGGGCTCGAAAGAGCCTATTCCAAAAATGATTTTATTTATTAATGGTTACAGTATTATAGAAATGATATATCAGAAAATTCTTGGTCCTTATGCAAACTGAAACCAATATTTTACAACTTTGGAAAAATTTTGAGTTTTTAGTGGAAAGGGAGACCCCTGGGGGGATTTGAACGCTCCTGAGGCCACTTCCGAACAGAAGCTTCCTTTATTTTCTGTCAAAAATAATAAAATACAACGAGCATGTTAGAATAACATATTCCCAAAATCACTTTAATAGTACCTTTGGATCAGCCTAACTTATCTAAAAAAAAATGAAGTTAAACTAGCTAAACGGGCGAAAAGGGAACCAAGGAAAGCAAGCTTCCTTGGGATCTTGGCTTGCTATTTGTGCAGCGAATTAAATATGCACTGATATTGCAGAATATTAAATTTTATCATACACCAAATGAAACTACCTTAACAGCAAGCTACAAATTTTCACTAAAAATGCTTGCGACAATATGGTAATTTTAGCTAGATCTCTTGAAATTGAACTTTATGTGCAAAACAAAACTAAGATCTAGAATTTGGAAGGGATTTAATAATTAGATATATGTTTATTTTTCTTAATGAGATAGATCAGAGTAATAAGAAACCTTTAAAGTAACCAGTTTGAGGAAAATTTAAGATTTTTTTAAAGGAGAGAAAGGGGAAGAAAGGTGCTTCTTGTTGAAGTAGATCTACAGAGAAAACTTGGTAGTGAAGCACTGAGGGGAATGATATTAGAAATATCTGCTGGAAATAAATGGAATCAAACCTCAACCATAGATCTTCCAGTCACGGCAAACCTGTAAGCTACAAAACAACTCCTCCAAACATAACTATCAAATTTGAAGATACATATGAGAAGGGCATGATACATCATGCAAATAATCTTATTTAACATACAGGTATTAACTCATTCAAACATATGTAGAAAATAGAAGTAAGTAAGATTACTTACAATGATCTATCCTTATTATCTCAACAACCATTCAGGTAGACAATAGTTAAGTGCAAAAAATTGGAAAAATAGCAGTTTCACCTCGAATGCAGCATGACAATGACAATCCACACATGAAAGGTACTCAACAATTGAGCCTCCAAAGCTTCTCTTTATTTCAACAAATGAAGATCAGTACATAGTTACAATGGAAATCCCTTCAGTCCATCTCTAACTAGCTTGGAAGAGGGAGCCTTAAGCAGGATATATACAATTTATAGGCCATCCAACCCAGGGGGGACGCAATTCCTCATGAAATCAAGTGAAATCAACTGAGGGAGAGTCCATCAATGCATAACTGATGCTGTACTGAGCCTACTTTTCAACCGGTGGCTTGATTGAGCTGACACATCAACCCATACACCGACACATCGGCCCACAGAGCATCCAGGAGAGTCCACATGTGTGGAGGAGAGAGAGAGGGCACAATTCCCCATGAAGACAGCTGTAGATCAACTTTGGATCTGATTTGATCCCCTCCTTCAGTCAAGGATTTGTCCAATCTAGTCAATCTGCTCCAGATCTGATTGATTTCAGTCAAATCGGTTGAGAATCCACTAATTTATTGATTTTGGATTTGCTCCATTATTCATCAATTTATTAATTAAAATAATCAATAATTGATTTTTGTGGCTTTCTGACCTGAGTGATGGAAGATCACTCAAAACTTAGGAAATAGTGGGTCCATGGGTTTACATGGTGCTCTTAGCTTGAAAATGAGCACCTACACGACTGAAACCGATTATTTGGCCCACTTTTATTACAAAATCAAATTTTCCAATTAAACTATTAAAAATAGCCTAATTTTTGGAAAAAATTAATTTTAATAAAAAACACTGAAAAAACTAAAATATTGAAAAATTGAAAAACACCTAGGGGGACTTAGACATGTTCATATGACTCAAAAATGATGTCTAGAATGTTTATACATTGACACATAGACTCTAATAACCTCAATAGGCGTAAATGCCAAGCCGACCACCCCAACTTTGGAGGTATGGAGTGAAAAACTCAGAAATTATCAGTCGTTTGTTCAAAAACCAATAATAACCAAGGGAAAAAACACCCTGGGCTGATCGGATTGACAAATGAAGTCTAAGAGACTGAGTCTTTTACAGACACTATCATGCTAGAACATTTATTACAATTCCCCCATGGGGTATGAACATGTGATATGATACAACAAGCACTTCTCAGAAGTACTTCGAAAGGTCTTTTTGAATTCTGAACAAGTCAACCCTGTCCAGTTCACTAGGCTCACTTGATAAAATACCACTAAGTATAACTTAGGTGGTAACAAGGTGTGTTGACCAATTTGGACGTAGCTGCCGCTGATGTGTCAGTGAGTTCGGTGTTGGTTCCGTACTGATTTCTTCTATTCTGTAGGTTGAACTCTTCATTTGTCATAGCTAGCAGTTCATGGACACCTGTTTCTGCCATTGGAGGTGCCCTCAGAGCATTGGGATTGGTTTGGGGAGGGGGTGTTGTTGACACCAGTCCTTGGACTGGTAATGGGTTTTGAAGCACCATAGGAGGAGGACCTTGTGGTGCTGGGTTGGGTTGGGCTTGGTTTGTAGTGTTGGAAACCTATTGAGCCTCATTCTGAATGGCTTGCTTAGCATGACCCATGAGGGGACACTCGAATGTGTAGTGCCCATAGACTTCACAGAGTGTGCATGGTTGGTTTGTGCGCAATGGGTCATTGCGCGGTGCATTTGGTTGTGGGGGGTTTTGGGCTAGCCAGTTTTTCATGGCATTGTTGGGAGCGTTCGGTTGTTGACTGGCTCCTTGTGGTTGGTTTTTACCTTGGTTCCAGGGTCGATTATTTCTATCTTTCCCTTGTTTATTGTTGGGGGTAGGCTGGTTGGGATGGTTTCATTGTGCAAACACTTGTCCCAACAGAGCGGGTGGAGTAGGGGCAAGGGCTTGAACTGCTTGCACTGGTGGTGCATAGTAGATTTGTGTGGGTGGTGGTGCCACAAATGTGGGAATTTTCCCCGTGTACCATTATGTTGGCCAATCCATGGCCTGAGCCTACTACGGTGGCGCATGTTGTGCGTAAGATGTTGTGGCTCCGGACTGGGACATGATTCTTGCATAGTCCAGAGTTTGGTTTTTGTAGGCATCAGTAGCAGTGTTTCTTGGATATGGTGGTACTGTAGGTGGTGTCAGACGGTGCTATGGTTATTGGGATACTGAGCCTATGATGCCATCTGCAGCATGGGATGCCCTCAGTGCATCGCGGTAGGAGGTTCCTGCACAAGGAGCGTCTAGGATGGCGGTGTAAAGGTACCCAGACTACGCATAGATCAGATCAAACTGGTGGGATTTCAGGATGGCCTCCTCTTCGGATTGGGGATGTTCAGATGTGATGTCCTTTGCTATGGGTGGGAGAAAGGTCTTAAGGAACCAATATAGGAAGATCCTGTCATCAAGTTGGATCTTGCACAGACTATGGCATTGCTGCCACTCGTGGATGTGGTCAGTTATGTGGGTCATAGTGCTCTGATGGCAAGATAACAAGATATCCATCCCTTCATCATATTTGACGGGGATTTGGAAATATTGCGGGAACATGAAAGCTAGGGAGTTGAAATCTGGGTACTTGGCTTGCGGTAGGTCAATGTACCATTTGGCTGCAACACCTATGAGGGTGCGCTGGAATATCCTCGACCTGATGGAATTGTCTACGATGCTATTTGATGAGAAACATAGATGGAACATCATGATGTGGTTTTGGGGGCACTCCCCTGCCTTGCCTTCAAACTTGGGAATGTCTGATGGCAGCTTGGTTGGCATGGGAGGCCAAAAGGTTTAATGGCAGATCGGGTCATTTGTTAACCGGGCCAAATTAGGCAAGTTAAGATGTGCCATGAAAGGGAGGTTTGACCCTAGGTTGATGTGAGATGGTGTAGCGATGGTGGTGGGGTTTGCAGGTGCATAATGCACCTGCATGGCTAGGGGCACTTGTGGTGGCACCATTGTGGATGGGCCAATGCCCAAAAGTGTGGTGGGGGGAACAGTGTGAGTGGAAGGGCCACTTCCGCCATGTACGACAAGAGGGGCAGTGTAGGTGGAAGGGACACTGCCCCCATGTGTGACAGGAGGGGAAGTGTATGTGGAAGGTCCACTTCCCCCAAGTGTTGCAGGTGGGACAGCTTGAGTGGTCACTACTGGTGGTGGCAGCTACATGACCATGCTGGGACCACCTACAAGGTTGTTAAAGACAGTTTTTGGTGTGGAAATGGGTCCACTAGCGATTGCTGTGATGGAAAATGGATCCAAGTTTGCACCAACCATGGGGCTTGATGGTGCTGTGTGCAGGTCTATTTCAGACTGATATGGGTCTGAATATGAATCAGAGGTTGTGTGGCCTTCTGATGGTGTGAGAGGTCATCGAGAATGGTCTCGACAGTGTCGGTTCAATGACCCGAATTGTGGTGGTTCACATCTTAGGCGTGAGGAAGAGCGTGAGGGATCAATTGTGCTAGATTTGTGTATCAAACTAGTGGAAATGATTTTTTGGACCCCAGTTTCAATGGCTTCCTATTGGCTGTAGGTGGTCACTCGACCACCAAGACTGACAGAAGACATCACTTGGCTTTTTCCTCATAGGCCTTCTACTCAATCGATGGGGGTCATTGCTCATTTCGCTTGGCAATTCGTCTCAGTGGCCAACTACTTTGGGGTTCCTATGGTACTCCTCACAATGAGTTTTTTGGAAAATCCCAAGTACTTCCCATGGTTAATGCAGTCAGGGACTTATGTCCTAAAAAACTGCATACTTTTGAACTTAGTGTAAATTTATAAATTTTAGTGGCTCTCTTAGCATCATGAACTGAGTTGGGTTGAGTTACTTGGTATGGTATGTATGTCTTTCTATGTTTCTATTATTTGGTGGCTGCAAATGGTTTATGAATTCATCATATTATGGTTGAAAACAGTAAACAAACAATTTTTTTATAGAAAGATACCATTTTACCGTGAATTGTGATAGCCTAATGTTGGGAAATAGGGCAGACCCGAGTTTTAGACCATTTACTTCGCACCAACAAAAGACCCACAGTGTTGGCCCTTTCGGCAACAACCTGTGAACAGGTTGCAGTCTCACCCGAAACAGCTATGGGATGCCACAAAATCAGGTTTCTGCAAGCAAAAGAGGGATATTAATGTACCTTTAGTATTTAATAAATTATAATCAATTAACGCAGAGCTCCGACATTCATATATATAACTTCACAGATAACTAAACAGTAGTGAATTGCGCAACCCTCTACGGGGAATTCACAGCGAAGCAGGTATTTAGCAACGATCTTATTTATCAGATTTATCTAGTTAACCATGCACAACAAAACATAACAGAAATAACGCAATGAACCACAACACCAGATATAACGTGGTTCACCCCCAGTGTAGGGGTTACGTCCACAGAACTGTGCTTTATTCAACTTCTTTACAAGTCACAGTTCTAATCTACGCACTCAGCTGCAGATCCTTTCAAGTCCTTAAAGATGCGCACACAGCTGCAGGCCTCTGCACACATAGCTACAGATCTTCTAATCTCTTTACAAATTCCTCTGCGCACACAGCTGCAGAGGTCGTCCACGCACATAGCTGGGACTTAACCTTTTCTTACTAACATAACCTTAGCTTCGCAACAATTCCTTATACATAAAAGCCTAACCTTACTTACTTACAAGGGTGCCTATTTAAACAGCGCACTATTACAAAACCATGGACTTAAACCATGGGCACCCCGAACCCTAAAACCTAGATTTAACCCATCAGTTTATTACAAAATAAGGTTTTTGACTCATCCCTGACACCCCTAAGACTATTTTGAGCCGTAGCTCCACTTACAAACTCCCAAAACCCATGGAGCTCTCCACCTTAAGGACCATTAGGGTGCACACCCCAACAGGCCCCTAAGACTCACCAGTGTCCCGTCTTGGGACACTCTGCTGGTTTCCTGGCAGATGAAGCTTCTTTACGAGGACAGTGAATTGAGTATTGAGGTTGTGCATGATGTCGTCAGCTGCTTTCTCCATTTCCACCAACTCCTGCAGTACGGCAGATGATGCTTCACTGGCCTTTTCCTATGTGAATGCATCATATTCCTTCAGAATTTTGAACTAGCTATCCACCGCAGTACTTAATTCCAAAGCCTCACTGATAAGTGGCTGTATAGAGTTTTCCAACTCTATTACTTTCACCCTGCATGACTCAATTTCCTGCTGGAGTTTCTTGCTGCGCGTTACTTTGAGCATTTTCTCCATCAGTGGCAGAATCTTAATTTCTGCTTTTACGGTATCCAACTCTGCCTGTCGTTGCTTGATGGTTTCTTGCAGCTATCCTATTTTTGGGTGTTCCTGCAGGGTGGTCCAGGCCTCAACACTGTCTCCAAGCAACTTTGCTGCGCTACCCACAATATCTGAAATTTTGACTGCGGATGCCTTAATGTCTGTGCGGCGTTGTTCTTTAACCTCAGATGGAGTTTCCGGAGGGATGCATAGTTGAAGCTCTGCGATCTGAGCCTCATGTGCTTCTTTGAGTTTCTCAATTTCACTGTGAGACTGCTGTGTGTAGTCTTTTATCCTGAATAATCTTTGTTCTGGCTCTTCCACCAGCTGCACGTCGAAGTCAGGAAGACTTCGACATGTCTCATCCAAAACTCGGACTAGTGTAATCCGCTTTCTTTCAGCGTCCCTCTTTCTCTGCTCTGCTGCTGCTAGCTACGCTGCGAAGCCCTGCTGCTGACTTATGGCCTCTTCTAACTGTTTTTGTGACTATTGGTCTCATGCCTGAATTTCTGTCATAATGGATGACTGACAGAGATGTAGCTCTGTCATAGAGAGCTTAGTGTAGTCTATGCCAACTTTCATACTCATCCCCGAGCGAGAGGCTGCATCTGTTAATATAAGAGTTGTGCTCAAAATTTTCCCTTTGTTATCTCGGGTCGTCCATTGCCTTAGGTCTGGCTGCGCGCTCACTGGGGTACTGCTGGCTGCAGTGCCAGTCACTGATTTCGCTGCTAAGTCCTTAAGCTCTGAGATGTGCTTGGCTACACTGGTGATGGCATCCAGATGCACAGCTGCAAACTCTGACCATTTTTTAGTGAGAACTTCGGTGGACTTTGATAAAGCCTCATCAATCTCTGCACTTGTCACACTGGGTGCTTCATCGATATTCTTATACTTTGATGCCTTTGCTTTCTTTCGCGGTGGCGATTTGTCTACTTCCTCTGCGTCCGGTGTCTTGCGCTTATGCTTCCTATTAGGGTCTGAGATAGTTTTAACTAAGTCTTCTTCTTCTTCTTCTTCATCTTTATTTCCACCATCTCCTCCCTGGTTGCTGGAAGTCTGCCGCGACTCAGTTTGTTCGTCACTGTCTGTGGGGGGTTCTTGCTGCTGTGCATGACTGGGGCCTGTGCCCATATCGGTGATAGGAGGGATAGGAATCTTAGGTTTTGTCCCTGTGTCTTTTAACCATTCTGCCAACCACTGCTGTACTATCGCAAGGATATCATATTTAGTCACTACATATGGAAACTTAAACCATTGATGCTTCTTATCTGCGCAAGCCTAAATAAAAATATGGTGCATATCAGCCCTGAAATTGACCGCTCCATCATACTGAGCCATGGGGTTTTTATGATCTCATACGAGATAATCAGCATATAAAAGGAAAATACATAGTTTGTCATCTGTTGGTGGGTTTTATCCTGTGAAACCCACAGCGATGTGTACCTGGCTGCACCAGGCATGTGCGCTGGTACAGTAGAAAACTGTGCTTTAGTAGGTTCTTTCCATCCTACCAGTGCGATGAGGATAATAAACCATGAGTAGTGGAAGGCCCTACCTTTCTCCTACACATCGCAAACGTCTTCAAGGAATTCCTTCGCAACATACGCTGCCCAGTTATAGCTGTAGCCTTTGGTGCAGTTGATAGCAATTATGATGACCGGGGAAGGCACTTCAGTTGGTCTACATTTCCGCATAATTTTGCATGCCAAGATCTCAGCTACGAAGCGAATATCCTGCTCTTGAATCGTGGAAGTGTGATACCCACATTTCCCTTTTGTCAGGACAAAGCGCTCCTTCATGCTTTGTGCGAGTTTCATATCTTCGTGCTTTGAGGGAAATTATGTCCCCGGATCAGGCCCTGCCATTGGTAAGCCGGTGATCCTATGAATGAGATCGCCATTAATAGGAATTTTCTTGTCGCCGATCCATAGGTAGCCGTCATGCACTAACGCCAGCAGCTGCTTGACCATGATGGTGACTTGTGTGCTGCGACCAAAATGAGGAACATCGAGCATTTTCAGCAAGCCAACTAGATCCAAGCCAGTGGGGCCACTGTTTCACTTCCAATAAGGTTGCCCCAGTTTCTTGATATTTAACGAAATGCAAGTATTGGGCAGGTGCGAATTGTGGAAGCTTCCCACGGTCACTTGCGTCTTGGTCAGCATACTTAAGCCGATCTATTTTTCCTGTCATTGTTCCAACTAGCTGCACACCTGTGGACATTAAGGGAGTGCATATAGTGAACTTAGCATTTCGCCGAGGTGGCTTAACTCCTGGTCGAATAGGCTGAATATACGAGGGCCGCTGTGGTGCAATGTTCTCCTCTTTATCAATTGGAATCTTTGTTGAACTAGGCGAATCCATTCCGGGGTCCTCCAACGTTTTCCCTGTTTCCTTATGTCTGTCCTGGTTTCGCTTAGAACAAACTTCAGGTTTAAACTGTTTCCTGGCAGAGCGTGTCTGCATTGGCGAAGTCGGTGCTGGTAGAGTCTCTTCATGGGCTGCAAGCTCAGTTTGGGGGGCAAAGATGTGCTGCAGACCCGTCTGTTCGAATTCTCTCAATAGGTCCTGGAGTTCACTCTCAGCTGACATGGGTTCAATTGTGAAACTCAAGGAAATGCGGAATGCAATTTTCCTGTACCTGGGTGTCTTCATATACAATCCATTGGCCCAATATGCCATAAATGTACATTGAAGGCGCTAAATCTGATAGAGGTCCTGTTGCCACGGTGCTAGATTTGGCGGATACCATTAGGACAAGCAATTAAAGAGAGTAAAGTACCGGTGTCACCAAATCAGCAATGTTCCAACGGTCGGCTTTTGTGCTGCAGTGCCTCCAGGTCTGCAACTGCGTCATAATAAGGACCATCGACACCATATTGACCTTCGGCATATCCTGACAAATTCTGTGACCAAAGTGTGAGCTTCGATCCCATAGGTTGGTACTTGGCACGAAATGCGGAATCCATAGTTTCCCGTGTCTGGGAATCCAGTATCTGTTCTGAGAATGTCGCACTAAACTCTTCTGGGTCTGTCGAACCATCCAAAACAGGTAGGACTCTTGTAAGTCATCTAAGAGACTTGGTAATTCTGGCGCATCTGTGTCCATGGAGCTCATACAACCGGTTCTTCCAGTTCTCTAAACCATCATCTGAGTCCGTCATACAGGAGCTGTCACACTGCCAATCCATAATACCTTCGGCATTAGGATCAACATAATCTTCTTCCTTCACTGTAATATTGTAGATATGGTCCAACACATCCTGATCTTCATCTCAGAGGGGTTCTATGTACCTTTCTCCTTGGGAAGGATCCAATGGGATTATGACTCTCAAATACTTTCCTTCGAAAGTCATCTGTCTCTTCTTAAGGTTAATGACTGTAGCATTTGCCATTGCCCACTCAATACCTAACAAAGCTGGATAGGGATTGCTGTCGTCAATGATCTCAATAACTTCGAAGTCTGCTACACTACAGATGCCATCAATATCTATGGGAACATTAGGGAATCATCCTAGGGGCACAATATTCTGGTGATTGGCTAATCTCAACTGTATAGGGGACCAATCAAGGGTAGGTTTTCCCATTTTTTCCCAGGTCTTCTTGGTTAGGACATTTACCTCTGATCCTAGATCCAGAATAACATCAATCATATCATACTCTCCTATCTAGGTATTCAATCTCATTTCCCTACCAGTTCTTCTGACTTGATGAATAGCTTTTGCCTGACCAGAACCTTGCCGAGGTTCGCAAGAAGCAATAACTTTCTGCAACTCACTTAAAGCATTCTGATTTCTTAAAAGTTTCAGACAACTCTGTGAAAAGGAGGACAGTGTACTTACTTTATCCATCGAAGCTTCTTGCAGCTGTGACTGCTGCTGATGTGGCTGCGCAGGTGCTACTGCTGGGCTAGAGGCCACAAAATCTTTCTTGGCATCCATGAATGTCTCCTTTTCTCTTTCAATATCAAAGGTGGGGACTTTCATGGGAGCCTTACGAACCCAAGCCTCGTCAGGTTGTTTCTCTATAGGCTGTATCTGTGTCATAGCTCCACTTCGGGTAACAACATTAATTGTTGGGGCAGGTATTTTCTCAACGAAAATCATCTAAATATTTTGAGTGGGGCCACTGTTTCTTTCTTGAATCTTAGCTATCAGCTACGGGCACTGCTCAATCACATGATCTAGTGCTCAGCAATACCGGCATGTCGTAGTCGGGTTCTGACAATCGCAAGCCAGATGTCCGGCCTGGTTGCAGTTATAACACACCACCTGACCACGACCTCTGCCAGCCATGCCACCATGACCACGGCCACCAAAACCACCTCTACCTGATGCACGACCACGGTAGCCATAGCCATCATTACTATGTCCCTCATTTTGTACCCAATAGGCATCGTAGGTGCATTCCCTCATGAGGTCATAACTGCAACACTCATCTTCATTATGGCCTACAGACTTACAGAACTTGCAGTAAGGGTTCTTAGGGACTTGCACATACCTCTGTAGCAGATAACAATTCTCAGGTCCATGCTAGCCAGTTGTCCGACAGATCTCACAATATAGAATAGTAGGGTTGAATGGGTTTGGTGCACCAGTATTCAGGTAATTTATTACCACAGGACACTGTTCCTTGTCGTGACCCTCTGTCTGACATTGTGTGCACCAGAGCTTTTCGCGACCGGTTTTTCCTTTCTTCATATTGCGGAGCTCCAGAGCCATCGCTGCCAACTGCACTTGGATCTGAGCGATACCAGAGTTATCTTTGACAGGGGAAGTTTCAAGCTTCATCGTGATTTCGAGAGCCTCCTGCTGGTCAGCAACCTTCTGGTACATGAGTGGAGTTCTGATATGCGATAACAACGCTGCAATAAACCATTCCTTGTGCTGCGTAGGTCCAATGGGGAAACTGACTTGGTCTAGCAGAACTTTGAATCTTTGATCAAAGTCCCACATTGATTCTCCACGCCTCTGCTGAATCTCTTTCAATTCAGTAATACACTGCGACTCAGATTTTGGCTTCTTAAATTCCTTTATCATTGTTGCTTTTATGTCAGCCAATGCATGGTTCTGAGTGCTGGAGAACTTCATGAACCAGGTTAGAGCACGGTCTCTAAAGGAAGTAACCAGCTGTACTATTTTTGTATCTTGATCCGTAATGGACTTATCAGTCCACACTGCTTCACATAAAAACCAGAACTGTTCTGGATCCTCTGATCCATTTCCTTTGAAAATAGGGAGCTTAATATCATCATTTATGTGGGCCATGGTGGATCTAGGGGGAGTTGAAGGGGGACTGGAAGTATGCGGGGGGGAACTTGCTGGAGTAGGCTGACCAGCGACAGGGGTACTCGGGCTAGGGTGACTTTCGGACTGCGACAGGTTCTCAGGGATAACAGGTCTGGGCTGCGGGGTGACCGGAGGGTTTCCAACAGAGGGGGTTTCTTCGGGTTCTGAATTCGCGGGATTTTCAGGAGGAGACTCGGTATGCTGACCTAGGGAATAGGATCCAAAATCTCTTTTTTACCTTTTGTCACTTCGCAGCAAACCACTTTGCTCATCGAAGGTATTTTCACTTGCAAACATAGGTTAGTAACACCAAGTATAACAGTCTGATTCAATAAGCAATATACCTTTTCTAGCTAATAGCATTTTAATTCTCAAACCAAATGAATTCAAAAACTTACCCCTTGGTCCTCTGAAAAACTGCCGCTCAGCTTCGCTAAAGGAAGTACTCGTTTCTATGGAAAAATCCGTCACAAAAGCTTTAAGGGTTTGCGTTGTCCAGAAATCAACAACACAATATATCTCGTTGTTCACTCTTTTCAGTATATTGATTCTCGCGGGGGTCCAAACAAGAAACTGACATTCTTGGAAGTTCGTCCTTCTCTCTGTCAATCTAGACAACCACTGGTGCAACTCTATGTGGATACTAGCAAAGAAAATTTCATAAACATCATAAAAAACATACCTTTGTAAAAATTCATTTGCACTACGATGTGGATTTTTGTTCTCTTGCTCAGCGAATTTCAGATAAGTCTCATCAACCCAATCACCGATTTCCTTCACAGAGGGTCTCCAAAACATAGCCCTCGAGGTACGACGTAAACCCCTCTTGAGCAGATACTAAGTTCAACCGGAAATGGAACCAATTTGTTGGGAAATAGGGCAGACCTGGGTTTTATACCATTTACTTCGCACCAACAAAAGACCCACAGTGTTGGCCCTTTCGGCAACAACCTGCGAACAGGTTGCAGTCTCACCTGAAACAGCTATGGGATGCCGCAGAATCAGGTTTTTGCAAGCAAAAGAGGGATATTACTGTACCTTTATTTTTTAATAACTTATAATCAATTAACGCAGAGCTCCGACATTCATATATATAACTTCACAGATAACTAAAAAGCAGTGACTTGCGCAACCCTCTACGGGGAATTCACAGCGAAGAAGGTATTTAGAAACGATCTTATTTATCAGATATATCTAGTTAACCATGCACAACAAAACATAACAGAAATAACAAAATGAACCACAACACCAAATATAATGTGGTTCATCCCCAGTGTAGGGGTTACGTCCACAGAACTGTGCTTTATTCAACTTCTTTACAAGTCACAGTTCTGATCTGCGCACTTAGCTGCAGATCCTTTCAAGTCCTTAAAGCCGCTCACACAGCTGCAGAGGTCGTCCACGCACACAGCTGGGACTTAACCTTTTCTTACTAACATAACCTTAGCTTCGCAACAATTCCTTATACATAAAATCCTAACCTTACTTACTTACAAGGGTGCCTATTTAAACAGCGCACTATTACAAAACCATGGACTTAAACCATGGGCACCCCGAACCCTAAAACCTAGATTTAACCCATGGGTTTATTACAAAATAAGGTTTTTGACTCAGCCCCGACACCCCTAAGACTATTTTGAGCCGTAGCTCCGCTTACAAACTCCAAAACCCGTGGAGCTATCCACCTTAAGGACCATTAGGGTGCGCGCCCCAACACCTAACTAGGTGACTACCTTACACCTATATTCTTCACTAACCAAGAGAAGGTGCTGGGATCTCAACACAATGGGACTAAGCCCATCCGTAGATCCACAAGTCATGTCCCGGATGCAAGGTTGGTCAACAGGGATGATGCTTAGCGCCGTGAGAATCCCTCCTTCTCTACTCCCTCTACCTTCCAAGTCATCTATTTTTAATGGTTTTGAAGAATATTAGGTGAAGGGCCTATTACTATACGAGTTTTTCCCTTCGTCTTATCCCAGAATACCCCAAAGGGTGATGAATGGGTAGAGGAGGAAGGGTAAGCAAGGTTGTTGATTTTATCTGAGTTTTAGTTAGGCTGTGTTCATTAACCAATTAAAATTTCTTAACTTACACTTAGTTCTGTGAATGAAATTGCAATAATATGAAGTAGAAACATAAATGGAACAATTGTGCTGGAAAGAGGTGGTCGAGCCACACTGACGGTCCTTAGTAAATTAAAAACTAACTTCTGAGTGACAGGTCGCATGTTTTGGGTCAAATGTAGCGAGGGGTTCGCCAAATTTTTCTAGAAACAGGCGAGAGGGTTGCACAGATTTCACAGATAGAAGCGATCTACCTTTTTGAAGGAAGTCACACCTTTCGATGGAAAAAGGGCGACGTGGTCGCGCCTGTGAGGCCTAAATGAGAGACCTGGTCCCCTATTTAGGCCCGATAAGTGTGACCTGCTCTAGATTGGGGTTTTTTTTTATCCTGAGTCATATCTAGCCGACAGTAACCTATACTGTGGCCAAATGGACTTGGATTTTCCTTACAGAGGCTTCGACAGCAACTGAAAATAAACAGGATTTAAACTAGATTTGAAAAGAAATTTTAACCTAGGGCACAAACTAAAATAAAACTTGAAATTTTAAAAAATGGAACTAGGGATCCTGTGGGATCGACCTGGTATTGTCGCTAGTTCTGTAGCAAGGATTTATCCCTTACTAGAGGGCAGGAATGAGTACCTTTTGTCTATAGGACGAAATGATAGGTTCCTATGTGGAGATGCAAGAAAAATAAACAGAGTAGAAAGGAAGAAAAGAAATGGCCAGAAGCCCCTCTGCAAACAAGGTTAGGGCTTGACTCCAGCTACCTGCAAACAACTATTATAAATAATAAACCTATAAAAACATGTTATAAATAAACCTGCAAAGAGAAAATGAAAACCTGCAGACAAGCTATGAATTTGATAAAAGCAAAGAAATAAAGCAAAAAGCACATGTATACCTTCTCTTTGGTGTAATGGGCCACCATGCCCTGGCTGGAAGAAGCACCTCTCTCTCTCTTGACTATGGAGGAGCTATGGCTCAATGGAGGAGAGGAGGGATGTGGGTAGCTTCAGAGACAAAGGGTCTTAAGGCATCCACAGGCAGCATAATAGTATGCAAGGGAGAAGCTATTTGAGAGTGACCCCCACACCTCCTTTTATAGCTTTTTTGGGGACTTTTATGGGTTTTAAACCCTTGGTCAGGGCTTTAGCCCTTTTTTTGGGCTTTTAGCCCCTTCTGCCCTAACTTTATCTCCTTTTACGGTTTTAGGCTCCTTTGAGGGGTTTTAACCCCTTTTTGGAGGCTTTAGCCCCTAGGAGAGTTATTTAGGCTCCTTTTTGGGGTTGTTAAGCCCCTTTTCTCATTTTTAATCCTTTTTTAGGGTGTGGGGGTATAATGGGGTGTTATGAGGGTCGTGCATGGGTGTCCTTGCATGGTGTAGGCCATGTGGAGTTGAGTGAG
>LPNX011009153.1:0-11953 GCA_001517045.1 Pseudotsuga menziesii | reverse complement strand
TTTATTTTGACAAAATCAAATGGGTTGGTTTTGAAATTTTGTATTGGCAGCGATCTATTTTTGTTTTTCAAGGTAGGGAAGAGATGTTTTTATTTTTGGAAGAGATCAAAATGGTAGGTAAATATGGATAGGCATAACTCATTATTTAGTTTTGTGAAGATAATTGGATCTTAAATAAAGACTAAAATATATAATTTTATATTCATTATAACTACAAAACAAATATTATTTAAAAAAAAGTAATATGAAAAAAATAAAAACAAATTGTTACTTGTTTCTATAACCACTCTTTAATTGAAATTTATTTAAATCTTAATCAAGATGCATTTAAGCATAACTAGCACACGCACAAGTTAAGTGGCCGGTGAATGTTGATAGGCACAACCAACCACTTAATTAGTTTTGTGAAGATATAGGAACAACCAACCACTTAGTTTTGTGAAGATGGCTGGTTGTTAAACAAAGGCTAAAATATATAATTTTATATCCATTATTCATACCATATTGTTAAAGTTAATATAAGCACAAAACAAATACTATTTAATAAACAAAAATAAATAAAGACGTATACAGAAAAACAAAAACAAATTGTACTTGTTACACATAGGCACAACCAACCACTTCGTTTTGTGAAGATATAGGAACAACCAACCACTTAGTTTTGTGAAAATAGCTGGTTGTTAAACAAAGGCTAAAATATATAATTTTATATCCATTATTCATACCATATTGTTAAAGTTAATATAAGCACAAAACAAATACTATTTAATAAACAAAAATAAAATAAAAAGAGATATAGAAAAACAAAAACAAATTGCACTTGTTACATTTGGATTAATCTTATCCACTCAAACAAGTCCAAAATCTAAAATAATATCTAAATGCCTATTGCATAATTAAGTAGGGTAAACAACCGTATTCTTATAAGTTTTTTTATAGAATAAAATTATATAGTATAAAATTAATAAAAATTATAAATTAATTATACATAATAATATTAAAAATTAATAAACTTATCACATCACTGTAACAAACTCAAAAAAGCTAAAATATATAATTTTATATCCATTATTCATACCATATTGATAAAGTTAATATAAGCACAAAACAAATACTATTTAAAAAACAAAAATAAATAAAAAGGATATGGAAAAACAAAAACAAATTGCACTTGTTACACTTGGATTAATCGTATTAATCTGCTCAAACAAGTCCAAAATCTAAAATAATATATAAATGCCTATTGCATAATTAAGTAAGATAAACAACAATATTCTTATAAGTCTTTTTATAGAATTATTATATAGTATAAAATTAATAAAAATTCTCATTTTATATTTATTGAATTCACAAAATAAATAAATAAATTGTTATAAAATTAAATCACTCTATTTTAAATTAAAATTATAAATTAATTATACATAATAATATTAAAAATTAATAAAGTTATCACATGACTGTAACAAACTCCAAAAGGCTAAAATATATAATTTTATATCCATTATTCATACCATATGGTTAAAGTTAATATAAGCACAAAACAAATACTATTTAATAAACAAAAATAAATAAAAAGTGATACGAAAAAACAAAAACAAATTGCACTTGTTACACTTTAAATTGCACTTGTTACACTTGGATTAAATAGCACTCTACCATCTTTAGCAACAACACTAGCAATCAATGAAGGACATGGTTTTTCAGGAGCTGGATGAGCAAGTCTTTTCCCAAGAACCCACTAATTAGATGCCAAGAGGAGTCCCGAAGAGCCCACGAGACCATCTAGGGAAGGGACCACTGCCATGGTTCATGTTGCCAACACTAGGAAAACACAGGTGGAACTATACCAACGTGGAACAACCTGGGTGGGATTGGATACAACTTGCAATGAATACACAATACTGAAATGACTGCTAGGTGGCTTGCTAGGATGGTGCTTATTAATTTACCATGTAACTGTTTATACATGTTATTCCCACATGTCAACTCTTTAAATAGGGCTTGCTTGCTAGATTTGACCTCTTATTTGACCCATACTTGTGATAGGGTTGCACCCTTGTACAATAGGCTGAGTGCGGGGAGAGGATAGGGAGGTATCAAGGGATGGCCTTTACTTGATGGAGTTACTTGATTTAGGAGCTGAATGCATGAGTCTTATGTCGAGAGTCTTATGCCCACCATGAGTCCCCAAGTGTTCAACCCATCGATCCCACTGATGCCATGCGTTAATTTGAGTCTTATGTTGAGAGTCTTATGCCCACCATGAGTCCCCAAGTGTTCAACCCATCGATCCCACTGATGCCATGAGTTAATTTCAAGAGACCACCTAGAGATACTGCTCATCTAGGGGAATACGAAGGGGTAACATTGCTTTCAATGCTCTACAACTAATAAATAACACAATCTATGATGTATGTTCACATGGAGATAAGACAGAAATAGTATAAACTACTCACTCAGATTCAACAGAAAACTATGATGTCTTAGTGGTTAAAGTGTAATCAACCTTATTCAAAATAGGTACAACTTTAGAATAGGTAACAGCTTACGCTAGTTTATTCTTTTGACAAGAATGGAGATTGAATTAAGGCACTTATTTCTATGGACTCAAGCAAGTGGGACTTATTACTCTTTCACTTTTACGTGTATTACTTATTTTTATTTCACCCCTTTTAGGGGCATTACTTTAGATTAGGGTACTTATTAGAGCATTGATATTGAATTTACCCTACTTGTCTTTCCTTACATGCATGCTTTCTGTTCTACCAGAATTTCACTTACTGCCTGCACCCAACAACACTTACTTCAGCCAAGCATAGGAATCAGGGTTACAACAAGCACTAGGATATTTACCCTTTACCCCTACCTTACCCCTTATGAATTACTATGGGTGGTACCACTATGACCTTCTAGGTATATTACGTAGAAGCCTTGCCAATAAGATTTATAAATTAGACACCCAATCTTACTTATAACCTATTGTTGAAACCAGGAAGACTAAAGTAGGCATGGCATGCTATTAGCAACCCTTTCACCCCCTACCACTTTGTTTCCACACAAATGTAGAACTCTTATACCTAGGCCACTTCCTTAAGGAATCTTAGGAGGTACCATTATTATTCCCCTCTTATTAGGACGGGATCAGACTACCTCCTTACCTTTCTCCCTTCACCCTAATCGATGGAATTATGGCCAACCAATTCATTCAGCTAGCAAACGGGTGATGGTTCTAAAGAATCTAATAAATAATTTTCTAAATCTTGGCCTACCCGAAATGATGTTGTTCAGTCTTGGCAGGTGGGGGAGCAGGTTTCTTCTCTCTACAGATGATCCCAGGATTGGGTGTTCCTATGTCACTTGCATTCATTGTGTAGGCTTCAAAAGCGAATAGCAATGATCAAAGTTCCTACCCAAGTATGACCAATCACTAAGTGTAGTCAGTAAAGAAGATTGGTAAAAATTCCAGGTTGATAGCATTAGGTCATTGCACAAACATAAATCGAGTAGGATTTACCAGGTCCTCCTTCCATCCATGCAATAAGGAAGTGTTTAAGTTCATGGATTCTGAAAGCACTGAACCTTCCTTCTATTAGGTCTTCCATAAATCGTCTCTAGTTTTTGTCTCGGCTCTCTTCGCCTGGTTTACTCTTCCTTCCTTGTATTTGTTTTCCCCATCTTTTGCTCCAGCTCAACTCTCCCCTTCTGCTCATGGTTTACTTTCCTAGCATCTTTTCTCCATCTCCCCCTCCTTACCTCTCTAGCTCGACTCTATAAGTATTTCTCATGAGGAATGGAATAGGAATAATAGTAATCCCTTCTAGCTTATCCGCTTCTTCTCAACTAAGTAGTGCCTATTTCTAACGATGGAATAATCTCGTTTATAACTGAAACCTGTTACTTGGGAAGGGATGGCATGAAACAAACTTACCCTTACCTGGACTTATGGATGAAGGTACCCAGTCCAAAGGCGAAGGGAACATTACAATTGAGTTTACTATACCAAAATAGGAGAGTAATGTAACCTAGATGAATCATATGCCTCACTTGAATGCAAATATATAAATAGAGTGCAGTCGGCCCTGCTTATAAGTTATTGGTTCCCCTTCTATTACTTTACTAGGGAGAGCGGCTAGTTTCCTCGCCTCCACCTCCCCGATTGAATTACCTTTCCTTTAGTGGAGGGAATATGATCTACTCTTATAGGATTTCATTAGCCTAATTGATTGAATCTATCAGAGATAATAGAGCTATCCACTATCGAGAGAATGAATAGGATTTAAATATAGATAGAAATTCTATTTCTTCTGTACTAATGTTAAGGTGAACTACCACTAGTTGGACTACAGCTTCAGATAGTTGGCATATTCATGAATTGAACTGATTCTACTATTATTGATAACTACAGAGAAGAAGAACTAATGATAGTTTCAGATCAATTGAAGGTAGGTATCAACAGTACAGCTTTAGTGAATAACTACTACAACCTTATAAGAACTATATGAAAAGAGATATAGAATAAATATAGATATTGAAGATTGAACAATAGGTACTCTATCTTTCACAAAGAATGGAGACCTTTCAGGAAGCACTCTCTCTTTCAGATTGAACAGAAGCTCATTAGAAAGAGAGAAAGAGAAAGAACTGAGTAAGATTGAATTGAACTCAAGCTATTACTAATTCTTAGGGCAAAACCTAATGTAATAATCTCCTATATAATAGGGATATATCTTCTTCTTTCTTAGAAGGGAATAGAATAGTATTTGAGAAAGAAACAGAGGTAGGCGCAATAGGGTATGAAGTCAAACGCCACTTTCAAAGAAATTCTGATCTGGTGTTACTTGTGAGCTGTGCCAGTGAGCCATTTACTTCGCCATTGAATGTAGTAAGACATTGATGGGGATGAGTTACCAGGTAACTAGCAGAGCCTTTCCTACAGATGAAGATGGTGAGGGCAGGGCCACTTATAGATAGTAGGGCTGATCCGAGGATAACTATTCTAGGGATGCATTAGCGATTAGATTATAATATATTGGACTAATGTCTCCCTAGTATTGTCTTCAAAATATGGGTGACCCACTTGATCTGTGTGATTTTGAGAATTCCTTCATCTGGTCAAACTGTTTTTTCAAACTGTTTATCCGTGGCTACTTCGTGTTTCATTTAACTATTAATGGGCGTATGGGGTAAGGGCTTTCCTCGGATCAATATTTTCCGAAAGACTACCTCAAGTGGTGGACTCAATAATATGAAGTGAAGTTTTACAGGAATAATAATGAGAATGAAAATAGAATAGCTACTTGCTGGCCGGGACGATGGAAACCACTATACTGAATGCTCAGAAATACTCTACAGCACCCTACCGATCCCGATCCCTTATCGTGTGATACTATGCCTTTCTTTCTATCACAGCCCCTCCAGCAGGGGTGTGTTAGTTATGTTCTTGATAAATTAGTTTATTAACTTTTCTATGCCACAGGTAGTTATTTTCCTGTTGGGATCCCTACCAGCGGAGCACGTGTAAGGGTGAACTATAAGTGCTTCGTATTCTCCGATCTAGGCCACTAGAGGTTGGATCAACGGGCTATACGTATGGATGGAGCTGCGCAAGTGTCCTGTCAAAACCCCAAATTTTCATAAAAATTTAAAATTTTGAAAATACATAAAATGCTAAGATTGCGGTCTGCTAACAGCTAACAATTATTTATAAAAGAATCAGTTACGAGATTAGTTAATACATAATCTTAATTAAGTAATCTTATCATTCTAATTTTTTATAGAAGGTTAGGTTTAACTTGTATAATAATTCCTCTTTCAGTTTGCTGATGAGTTTTAATTTGCGACAAGTAGGTGGATCTGTCTTTGGATTTCAGGGCTTACTTAGCGTTTAAGCTAACATAGAAAGCTCACTTGTTCTTACAGGTTTTACAGGTATGAATGATCGAGTAACGCCTTTAATTCCATAAAGCATCCAGCTATATTCCTATTTACAAAAATAAAAAGCTTGGTAAACAAGTTGTTACATATCAATCTACTTCTATGAGGTAAACAAGTAGTTTTGTTTCCTTCAAATATTTTTGTCAACGATATACATGCAGAAGATTTTCTTTCTTAAATGTAAATAGCAACAGTAATTACTTTTCCCTGGTTCACAACTTGTGATCTTTGTTGTAAGTTATTTTCACTTAGAGTGCATAACCTGTAATGCTATAATGATTGTTCTAACAGTAATATACGTTATCAACTTATAATAATAGTATAACCAAATGCTTGTTATTCATCTTCTGTAATGAAGATTGCTGCCTATAAGGTTCTAAACATTACAGTGAAATTTAAAGTCCTAAGGACTTAGAATCTCGTGGGATTGTTCCACTTCAGTTTCCTATTTTTTTTATAACACTTTTCTTGAATTAAGCTTCTAGTCACAACAATTAACTTAGGTCAAAGTCTTTATGAGAGATTGATTTATTACCTCTAGCAAGCACTAGATAGTTCTAAAAATTATGTTACTAATCGAAAACATGGTGAAACTAATAGTACTTCTCATGGTTGAGTAAATAACCAAAGGCTAGTAAACTTCGTTGATCTGAGCTATGTAAAAGATCTATAGCCAACATCCTAGTAATTGCCACCCACTGAAACTATACTCTTATATGATACTCACCAATACACACATAAACTATCTTGTTTATAATGCATCCATGTTTACCAGTAATTCGAGTTATAAACAAATAATATTTATAAAGTTAATGATCCTATTTAAAACTATGTTCTATAAAATTATCAAGTCACAACATAAACGTTGGTGACAATAAGATTAGCTATCCAACATGTATTGAGTCCACGCAAAAAACTTATGGATCGATGATACTTCCTTGACTCTTATTAATCTCTTTCATACAATGCATACAATCTTGACATTACAAACTCTTCCTGCAATAGATTTTTATTTGACACGTAATATTGTTATTGAATTCTTTCTTTTGTCCATTTTATCAGGGAAAATGCTCAAATTCTCCTTTCAAAAGCGCTTTGACATAATTATGTGTGCATAGTATCAGTATCTTCCGCACAACATTCTTGTTATGTTTATTTCGTCTATCTTATTCCTTTTCTTCCAACTCTTTTGTGGTCGCTAACTTCATTTGTGGTTTCAACACGATACTTTCACTACATTCACTAAAATCAATGTTCTTTGAGAATGCAACCTCTTGAAAATGAGTATTCCAGTTCTTTCTTGTTTTTGGTTGTCATATTTATCGATGATTAAGCTTTTGAAAATCCTCACTGATCTCCTTCAACAAATAAATTTGTGTATAAGTTGCAGGAAACATTATTAAAGGAGAAAGTGTCCCATCTCCTTCAAATCATGTGTTTGGTTTCTTGAAAATTCTAAATTGTCCATGATAATTATCTGCAATATTTCTATGGCTTCCATGGTATGTGCACATGCTTTGGATTTGTTGATATTACCATGAATGGATTTGATGTTTCCATGTTGGAAATAGTGTTCGTAGTTATGTAAGGTGCTTTGAGGAATGTTATATATCGTGTACTATGCTTTCTTATAAATAATATTTCCATTAAATATCATGTCCTTTACTTTCCTAACAACAGGAGGTAGTCCATGGACATAGTTGTTTGACATGATTTTGTTGAAAAGGAGTGAACTCAAGATTATTTCCCTAATACCATTTTTATTTATGAGTTTGATACCCCTTCTAGCATTTGCAATGGATTTCCTATCCACGTGTTGAAGACAATCATTTTTGCGACAATCATCATCTTTCAACAAACAAATTTCTTTCTCTTCATCTATCTTTGTTTGACAGTTTCAAAATTTTTAGGGAGTCTTTGATATCTGATACTATTTATCTTTTACTTGCACATCAAGAACATAGTCATAGCCATGCTCCCAATGGGGGAAAGTCCCACTGCAATTAGAAGAATATGTTAGGGAATATTGCCTTAAATTTTTAGGTTATAAGTTATAAAGTGCTTATGGATTTCCTCAATCATTCTCTAATATTATCTAGAGATTCTACAACCCCAAGCTTTAGAACCATTCAGGATAACAGGTTTGATGAGAGTTTCAAAAAGGAATTATTTTTATCCCATTACATTAGGTGTATATTAGGAGGTTGGAAACAATTTATAGTCAACAAGATAAAATACTATATATTAAGTGTAGGTTTAGGTTTATTATTTTAATGATAAATTATAAATTAGAATAGCAACATAATTATTATTATTATTATTATTATTTAATTAAAAATTAAGTTTTATCAAGGATTACATCATGAATAATTTATTTTGAAAGTAATTTCTTACACATTATTAACATTATTAAATGGAATTAATAATCAATCTTTGTTACAATTAATATTAACTTGATTTTTTGTTATAATTCGATATTATACTAACTATTGTGTCTAGGTTGAGTTTGCAGAGTAAGTCTAAGAGATTGACATCATTAATTTAAAGTGACCTATAATGTTGTCGAATTATGACATAATACCAACATTGTATTTGTTACTATAACAATTTTAATTATTGCCATACGAACTAATTTTTTCTTTGTTTAATATGATGTTTTAATATTTTAGGAAGTTGGAACCACTTTATTGTCGTCAAGAGAAAATATTTTATGACTTTAAACTCTAGCTTTTACCCTTGTGATGATCAAAATAAATTATGAATTAGAATAGAAAAATAATTTATTTCCATTATTATTACTATTATTATTATTCTATGAAAAACTAGGTAGAATAATGTTTGCTTCATGAATAATAGATTACTCTGTGGGAAATTGATTACCTATAAAGTTATTTAATGACATTGATGTTAGTAATGTCTCAATTGTTTATTAATAATAAATATTTTAACAATCAAGATAAATTATGAACTATGATAGTAACAATGCAATACAATGTGATTTTTTCAAATATAAGAGGAAACATAGAGGGAAAATTGGCAAACTAGGTATTGGAAGTGTTCACCATTTACTCGTGAAGTGTTTGAACATGTTAAATTGAAAAGAGAATATTACTAATCCTCTAAAACTTGGATTCCTACAATATTTATAACTATTCCTCTAAACCTTGGATTCCTACAATATTTATATATTATCATTAATATTTATATTTCTATAATAAAACAAAGTTCATCAATATTTTACTCATGAATAATAAATTGTGTAACAAATTATGTACTAAATAATATAAAATTCCTTAAAAATAACATGAAGAAAATATTTGATATATTAAAAACATTAAATGTGCTTCTTCATGTACATTAATAGGTCCTTTAAAAAGCAAAATTGCATTCATGAAACACGTCCACCTAATCTCAATATATCCTCTCAAGTAGATCAAGTACAACTTCTAAACCACATTTATTTATCTTGGAATTCTTGCAATCCTCTTTCTTTTGCATCCATGCCCAAACTATGATATTAATTGGAATATATCCATTCTTGGTGTCATTAAGATCTGGTACCCAATATTGTTATCAAATTTATCCCTTGTATTTCAGTGATCTAGACTTCCCTCAATCAACCTTTACATAGAGAGCCTCACTTTCATCATCCTGAAAGATATCTAAGGTGGCTATTTCCATCAAAAAATCTCTCCTTCATCCTCATTTCCTTATCTAACTAGAAACATATTTCCTTTCTCCACATCAATCATAGGATTGAATGTTGGATTTGGCTCATTGCAGCTGGGTCCAACATGTATTGAGTCATTTACCACATTATCAAAATCCCCATCCATAATACTTGATATTAAACTGGGTGCATTATGGTCAGTGTTAGCAATTTGGCTTGTCTTAGGCCAAAAATCCTTGAAATGATGAAATATAATGCATCAAGAAATCCTTCCCAATACTATGCTTTATTTTCCATTCCTATATAACAATTGGCGAATTCTCATTTCCAAAATTATATTTCTATATTTTTATGTATGATGTTGTTCCTTCCTTTAGTTCTTTTAAATATACATAATTCTCTTTGGGATCTAACAAAGATTGCTTCTTTGTGGGATATTTAGGTCGGCCTTCATCATTTATATTCCACAACTCAAATAATTTTGACCACTCAATATCTTTGATCGATTATCTATACCTCATCACTGTAACAACATTGAGTAAAAGAAATTGGAAGTACTCAACATTAATATGTTTGACTAGTAAATATTGACCACTCAATATCTATGATCGATTATGTATACCTCATCATTGGAACAACATTGAGTACAAGAAATTGGAAGTACTCGACATTAATATCTCTCACTAGTAAATATTTTCCTTCCTTGATGTATCCATTAAGTCATATACTTTGTATACAACCCCAAGCTTCACAACCATACAATATAACATGTTTGACGAGAGTTTCAAAGATGAATTTATTTTTATCCCATAATATTATGTGTATATTAGGAGGTTGGAAACAATTTATAGTCGACAAGATAAAAGTGACAATATTTTAGGTGTAAGTTTAAGTTTATTGTGTTAACGATCAAAATCAATTATAAATTAGAATAGCGACATAATTTATTTTTTTATTTTAATTTTATTTTTTAATTAAAATTTAAGTTGATCGAGGATTACATATTATTAAGATTATTAAATGGAATTAATAATCAATTTTTATTACTATTATTAACTTGGATTTTCATTATAATTCAATATCATACTAACTATTGTGTTAGGTTGAGTTTCCATAGTATGTATAGGAGATTAACATCATTAAATTAAAGTGTCCTATAATGTTGTGGAATTATGATATAATACCAACATTGTATTTGTTACTACAACAAAATTATTGCTATACGAACTAATTTTGTCTTTGTTTAGTATAATGTTTTAATATTTTACGAAGTTGGAAGAACTTTATAGTTGTTAAGAGAAAATATTTTGTAACTTTAAAATCTAGGTTTTACCCTTGTGATGATTAGAATATATTACGAATTAGAATAGCAACATAATTTATTTTCATTATTATTAATTATTATTGTATAGAAACTAGGTAGAATAATGTTTACTTCGTGAATAATAGATTAATGTGTTCAAGAAGGTTCTTACCTATAAAATTATTTAATGACATTGATGTTAGTAATGTCTCCATTATTTATTAATAATACATATTTTAACAATAAAAAAATTATGAATTATGATAGTAAAAACACAATACAATGTGATTTTTCAAATATAAGAGGAAACATAAAGGGAAAATTGAGTGAACTAGTTATTGCAAGTGTTCACCATTTACTCGTGAAGTGTTTGAACATGTTAACTAAAAGAGCATATTAATATTCCTCTAAAACTTGGATTCTTACAATATTTATTAATATTCCTCTAAACTTTGGATTCCTACAATATTTATATCATCATTAACATTTCTATTTCTTTAATAAAATAAAGTTCATCAAGGTTTGAATCATGAATAATAAATTGTGTAAGAACTTTTTAACCTATAAATTTATTTAACAACATATTAATATTGTGTTTGTGACTATTATTAACCATTATAATAATGACACTAAGTGTTACTACTCTTCCTATGTTGAGTATAAGCCATTATACTAGTACAATGTTGGCGTCACTTTAAAGTCTACATAAGATAAAATTTTAGGAGTCTAGTTGTGTCGTTTAATGATCAAACTCAAATGATTATTAATTAGATTGCAATAGAGTAGTAGGATTTGATTTATATCAAATGTAATAAGTAATATTAGGGAAAACTCACTTCAAGCATTATTGCAAGTTATTGAAAATGGTAACATAGCCCATGTTAACCCTTTCTCTACCATTATAAGTTCCATCCTTTGTAGATTCAACCCTTCCTAGAAAAATAAATTGACCATTAATTAGGAGGTCAACATAGTCACCTCTTGTCAATACTATATTTTCCATTGTAACTCCTTCCAATTCTGTAACACACAATTGAATTGTAATT
>LPNX011009132.1:107856-123437 GCA_001517045.1 Pseudotsuga menziesii | reverse complement strand
AAGTTCAAATCATTTTCGATGAGGCCGAACCGTGCCATCCGGTTCGACAAATACTCCGGGACGATCTACCTTCCGCGGATGATTGTATCCTCGGTGCCTCGGACTGAAGTGTTCTTTAGAAACTTGCTCGCCTTGGAGTTCGTTGACGCGTCCCGTCAAAATACAGTGACAAACTTTATTCAGATGATGGATTGCTTCATCGACACTCCTGACGACGTTCAGGTGCTCATGAAATCTCATGTGATTAGTCACAGAAGTATGCAAACCGAAAAGGATATAGCGGACATCTGGGAGACCTTGCGTCGGCCCTTTTGTCATGGTTACGTCCAGCCTCCTCAGGATCTGAAAAATGCACTCGAGAAAGCGCTGATTCCCAAGTATTATAAGATCAAAATAAGAAGTGTTCTTGCCGAATTATTTAACTATTATTATCAGCAGTATTTCTCAAAGCCATGGACTGTCGTAGCTCTTATTTTTGGGACTTTCACTCTGGCCATGAACATGGTACAGGCCTATTGTAGCTTATGGGCATGCACTTCTGGAAACAGCTCCAATTAGGAAGTTGAAGATTTCGTATATTAATTTCGTTACATTTCTTTGGAGTGGATGGTTATTGTAACCGGTACCGAATTCCTTGGTCGCATATTATATTTATATATATATTTTAATTAATTTAAACATAATTCCATAGGTTTTCAAAATATGGTTAATTATTGATTATACTAGCCATATTATTAGGATTAATATGTTTGAAATATATATTTTACATATGTTTCTTTTTTAAGAATGTGTTAATTAATTATATTTAATAGATAAGTTAATATAATAATCATTTATGATTGTTAAGCTCATAGTTGAAGTTAGGCTCGTAGTTGTGTCATTATTGGAATTAAGCTAATATTTGTATCTAACAGTTAATTTAAAAGTTAATATAAAGCTTAGACTAAGCCTTATCCACATTAACTCGACTCCAAAGTGCCACATGGAGTTTAAGTGTAGCATAACCTCCACATTACCTAAGTGATTGTTCTTGGTACATGGTTTCACTACAATCAAGGTCAACTTCTCATGCTAAGGCATTAACTTGGCTTCGACTCCCAATAGTTAAGCAAATGGTTTTATCATCAATGTATTTAAGCTAATAATTGAATACTTGTATGGAATAATTGAAGTTGAAGTTTGTTTTTTCCAACTATCATGAATTGTACTAAGGAGTTTATTAAGAGTTTGGAGAAGTTTGACGGAGTTTATTAGTTCGACTCCCAATAGTTAAGCTAATAGTTTTATCATCAATATATTTAAGCTAATAATTGAATAGTTGTATCCAATAATAGAATAGTTGAAGTTGAAGAGACTCTTAGATGTCAAATGTAGTTGGATTAAGCCTTAAGTGATTAGAGTTTCAAAGTTAAGCTAATAGTTATTGAATCATTGTAGTTAAGGTAATAGTTGTATCTAATAATTAAGCTAATAGTTATCGAATATAATTGTGATTAGAGTTGAAGTTAAGTTAATAGTTTAGAATCATTGGAGTTAAGCTAATAGTTGTATCTAATAATAGATGTTGTTAATTTTAGAATCATTGAAGATTAATTTTAATTTCTACAACTATCACTAAGTGTACTTATCACATGTTAATTAAGCTATTTTTTTATTTTTTTTGAAATTATTAATTATTGATTTTGGATGATGCCCATAGAATTACAGTTGTCTCATTCTAGTTTAATCTTAGACAACGTTGATGCATGAGCATAGGCTCATGAAGATGAAGTTATCCATGACTTCACCAAAATTAGGTGAACCTAAAGAGACCTTGAGTCTCACAAATTTGTAATTTGTTTTATTTTGTAAAAGCTAAATAAAAATGGACAAGAAATCTAGATTTTGTTCCACAAGTAAAAAGATAGGGTTGAGTTGGAGTTGTTGAGTATTTATAGCAGTTAGTGATTCACTAGCAGATTCACAAGTCTCGGTCCTATCTTCATGGATCTGAGAAACAAAAATATATTTGTATTTAAACACAATTAACATATTTGGTAGATAGCTTAGGTAGCTCACAGGAGCTTGGGTAGCTCAAGGAACTTTTGGAAAAGCTCACAACTGTAATAAAAAGGTTTGAGGTTAGATCAAAAGGGGTTAGCTCGGATTTAGAATCATGGATAATACAAAGAGTTTGATGATATATGTTTGTATTGATTTCTCTTTTAATCGAGAATAAGAGGTTTCTTTTTTAACATGAATCAAATCCTATATTTCTATTTTACGGAGTTATAATTCTCTATATGCACAAATATTTTCATAGTTGATGTAATTTGCCCAGAGGATGAGAAATGATTCACACATAGTAAATTGATGGTGTATGTGTATTGCAGATGGATCTTGGACAAATGCATGGTCGGAGTTAAGTTCTACAGAAAGGAGACATTGATCCACAAAGTTTAAACAATGATTGCATCTGGAGGCAGTTCAACGGTCAAGAACGAATCTGCAAAGGATCAACGGTGCGGGAAGAAGCGTTGTGTGAAATGTGGAAATAGAGAATTGGGGGAGTGTGAGCATCAAAAGTTGAAAATCCAATTTCCACATCCTGGATTGGAATGCGGAACCCAAAAACATGAAGAAGTGCAGAAAACAAGGTTCTAAAGTTGATAATGCAACTTCCGCATTTCGAATCGCAAATCAAAAATTGAGAAAGTGAGAAGATGCGGAGAACCATTTTTGAAAGTCGATAATCCGACTTCCGCAACCCAAACCGGAAATCAGAAATCGGGAAATTGTGGAAAGGGTGGAAACTCTATTTTGAAATCTAATAATTTGATTTTCGCATCCCACTAAAGTGGGGAAATGAAGTTAAATAGTGTTCTAAGTTGTTTGACAGAATAATAAGTCCTGCTAGTTTTAGTTCTTGGTTTTTAGGTCTGTAAAAAAACTAGTGCCATCAGAGTGGTATTAGAGCATAAAAGGGATACTGCGTGAAGGTATGAGAATGTAGTCACAATAGTTCTTGTTTCTGAAAAAATTGTCAATTGTTAGTTATGAGGTTGGAGTAATTTTTCTGTATGAAAAGAAAGGTTATTTTTCCTCTTGTATTACTAACAGATTCATAGCAAGACATTAGTGACAGGAAAATTATGTCCATTAGTGAATTGTTGTGTCAAGAGATGGAGGCCAGAGTTGGAAGAGGTCGGGGCAGGCAAAGAAGACCTGTTGCCAATTCAGTGTTGAGAGAGGAGATAAGAACTCTAAGAGCAAGGCTGGAAGCCTTAGAAACTGACATACCTCATGAGCACACCAGAGATACAAGTGATGAAGAGATACCAGAAGAGGAGGCTGAAACAACTGCTGAAACGCTTGATGTAAGAATGTTTAGGTCTATTTTTGGTGCAGGTTCTAGTTCAAGAGCTGATGTGCCATTCTACAAAGGAAGCTTGGATCCAAAAGAGTTAATTAATTTGATCAATGCTATGAACAAACATTTCGACTATGCTGAAGTGAAGGAGGAAAGGCAAGTTAGATTTGTTATCACAAGCTTAAGAGGGCATGCATCTTTGTGGTGGGATGGTATGCAAGAGGAATGAATCTTGAAAAAAAAAACCAGGATCAATAGCTAGAACATAATGACAGTTAAATTCAAAGATAGATTTATTCCTAAGGATTATAAGTTGATTTTGTTTAGGAAAATGAAAAATCTTAAGAAAAAGTCAATGACAATTAGTGAGTATACAGAGGAATTTTGCAAGGTAAATATCAGATATGCACATATGGAAGATACACCTCAGAAGGTAGCTAGGTATATTAATGGTCTAAGATTTAATATACAAGATGAATCGGGTATTTTTTCATTGAGATATGTTGAGGAAGCATATCAGGTTGGTTTGAAGGATGAGAAGAAGTTGATGAAAAAACAGAATCCGAAAGCAAAGATGAGAGGCTCTAGAGGAAGGGAACAACAACATGCAAGTGAAGCTAGAAGTTCATACTAGCAAGTACAACCTGACAGAAGTAATGAGAATAGAGGTGAAAGAATTATTCAAGAGGAAGAGGCAGAGGAAGAGGCAGAGGAAGAGGTGGACAAGTAAGATATTACTCATGTGGGCATCTTTTACATATGTCATGGGATTGTCCTGAGAATGTTGCAACACAGAGAGGAGAACAAATAGTACAAGTTTAACCTAAATATCCAAAGGAATTAGAGATGGTTATGAATTTCCCTGAACAAGGTGAATCCTTGTTGTTGAAAAAGGTAATTGATGAGTCAGTTCAAAGGAGGATCATGTTTAAGACAATTTGCAAAGGTGAAGGTATGTGCTACAAGTTAATTATTGATAGTGGTAGTACTGATAAATTTGTGTCTACAAAAATGGTGGACAGATTGAATTTAAAGAGGACAGTACGTCCAAAACCAAATAGAGTTGAATGGTTGCAGAGAGCTCAACAAGTTCTTCTAAATGAACAATGTTAAGTAAAGTTTCAGATTGGGAAATATTAGGATGAGGTAAAATGTGACATCATAGAAATGGATGTTTTTCATGTTTTATTCGGTAGGCCTTGGCAGTTTGACAAAGAAGAAGTACATGAGAGAAAGAGGAATATTTATTCCTTTCAAATGAATGGGAAGAAACATAGTCGTCATCCATTCAAATGTAAGAAAGAGGAAGTCAATATTCAATTGCTGATGATGACTGACAAGAGGATTGTGAATGATCGGAAAGATGAAGATGAAGTAAAAGTAATTTCACAATTAAATGATTTTGAAATTGAAATGACTAACAAAGTGTGCCTAATTGGCTAAAGGAAAGAACAAACCAACAAGAAATGTCAAATGCAAGCATAACATTGATGGAGGAAGCACACTATGAAGTCAAAGAAGATGAGGGAAATTTTATGGTTAAATAAATAACTAAGGATAATGATGTGATAAAGGCAAGTAGAAGAGAATAAAGCCAAAGAATTCTGACACATAACTCTAGGATGAAAGATGTATTTACGTTAATATATTTTCTGTTTGCTTATGTGACAGGAAATTTGATTAATTTATGTGTAGATAAATGAGAACCAGTTGACAACTTGGTTGCAGGTCAAAGGAAAGAGAAACTTGAATGTTCAAAAAAGTCTGAACATATGCTAGAAGATCCAGAGGACCAATTGCAAATACAGAGCTGGAAGACATGGCTGAAGGGATTGTTCAAAATGAGAACAGTGCCCAAATTTACACTTTGGGTATCTGTTTAAAACTTACAGAAAAATAGTAGAGAGGGAGCTCATGGAAAGGATCCCATGAAGAATTTCAAGTTGGGGAGTCTAGTGCAAGAGCATAGGCTCATGAAGATGAATTTATCCATGACTTCAACAAAGTTAGTTGAACCTAAAGATACCTAGAGTCTCACACATTTGTAATTTGGTTTATTTTGTAAAAGCTAAATAAAAATGGATAAGGAATATGGATCCTTTTCCACATGTAAACAGATAGGGTTGAGTTGGAGTTGTTGAGTATTTCTAACAGTTAGTTAGTCATTAAAAGAGTCATAAGTCACGATCCTATCTTCATGGATCTGAGAAACAGAAATATATTTGTATTTAAACAAATTTAGCATACTTGGTAGATAGCTTAGGTAGCTCACGGGAACTTGGGTAGCTGGAGGAACTTTTGGAAAATCTCACACAATCCTGACTATAATAAAGAGATTTGAGGTTAGATCAAAAGGGGTTAGCTTAGATTTAGAATCATGGACCATACACTGAGTTTGATGATCTGTGTTTGTATCAATCTCTCTTTTAATCAAGAACAAGAGGTTTCTTTATGAATATCAATAGAATCCTGTATTTCTATTCTACGCAGTTATAATTCTTTATATGCACAATGATTTTCATAGTTGATGTAATTCGCGCAGAGGACGAGAAATGATTCACACACAGTAAATTAATGGTGTATATGTATTGCAAGATAAATCTTGGACAAATCCATGGTTAGAGTTAAGTTGCACGGCAAGCAGACATACATACACAAAGTTAAAACCATGATTGCATCTCAAGGTAGAGCAATGGTCAAGAAAGAATCCACACAGGATAGATGGTGTGGGAAGAAGCATTGTGTAGAATCCAAAAATCAAGAATTGGAGGAGTGCAAATGTCAAAAGTTAAAAATCAAACTTCTGCACCCTGAAGTGGAAAGCGGAACCCGAAAATGTGAAGAAGTGCAAAAATGGAGGTTTGAAAGTCGATAATCCAACTTTCAAATTCCAAATCAGAAATCATAAATTAGGAAAGTTGAAAGGTGCAGAGAACCTCTTTCGAAAGTCGATGATCCGACTTCTGCAACCCGAACAAAAAATAAAAAATCAGGAAATTGTGAAAAGGGAGGAAACTCTATTTTGAAAGCTAATAATCTGATTTTTGCATCCCACTAATGTGCGAAAAGGAAGTTAAATAATGTTCCAAGTTTTTTGAAATAATAATAAGGCATGTTAGTTTCAGTTCTCAGTTTTGAGGTCTGCGAACAAACCAGTGCCATCAAATACCCATAGAATCAATATGGGGAGTACACTTACAGTATCATTCTCATCCATAGATGAAAAAACATAGATAATAGTCTATGATGAGTCCTCACAGACGCTCTAGTATAACACTCACTTTGGATTGGTCCTAACCTGTGTGCGCCTGGATGTTCTACGTTGAGCCAACATTTTGAATGGGGTCGAGATATGCTCTACAGATAATACTCTTACATGGTAGAGTATACCTACACATGAGTGTAGATACCATAGTATAACACTCACTTGTGAGTGGTCCTAACCTGTGTTGTATGGATGGTCTACGATGAGTCATCACGAATGATAAGACCAACACTGGGTCAGGTTGAGATCTACATTTAGCTGTAGATGATTCAGCCAATCAATTTCATGGATCAGGCTGATGGATGATTACATCGTCCTTAGACGTATGTCCTAAAGTGATCAGGACTGATGATCCTGCAAATAGATCATGTGTACTACAGGTAGCATTGTGGCAAAGGATAAAGTAGATCAAAGTACAACAACGAAGGATCAAGTAGATCGAAGTGCATCTGCAAAAGATCAAGAAGGATTGAAGGAATGATGCAAAGGATTGAAAGGATCGAAGCACTAATGCAAAAGGATTTAAAGGATCAAATTGTTGCTACAAGGGATTGAGAATATAAGAAGGCTATTGCAGAATATTGAAGTGCTTCTACAAAGGATCAAGAAGATTAAAGTGTTGCTGCAAAGGATTAAGAAGATTGAAGTGATGCTGCAAAGGATCAAGAACATCAAAGTGTTGCTGCAAAGGATCAAGAAGATAAAAGTGGTGCTACAAAGGATCAAAGTAATGTAAAGGATCTAGAAGATCAAATTGATGCTATGAAGGATCAAAAGATCGAAGCGTTGCTGCAAATAAAGGACCAAGTGATCATGTGATGCAGAAGATAAAGCGTAACTGTTCTAGTTACTTATTGTGGAAAACTTCCTGTGACGTATATATGTATTACCTCGGTGTACTGTTGTAACTGTCTCTCTGCTCACCTGTATTCTATGATGATGTTGTATGTAAAATAACCTTCTCATTAAGGGGGAGTGTTGAAATATTGTAATTTCAAAGGATATGCCAAATGTATTTTACTAATGTAACCCAAAGGAGATGTTATTATTCTTCCGATGGGGTGTTACTATTGTATTTGTTCATCATGGAACCATGAGGTAAATCCTCCACCTGTCTCAAGTTTTTAGTACCCTAATAAATAATATAAAATATTATTTTTGAGTATTCCTAGGTGAAGTCATCCCAGATAGTTTATTGGGGACAACTTGTCTAGTGAAAAAGTCAAGTTGACACATGTGTATAAATAGAAGAACTGCGGTTCTTATTTGAACACAGACTCACTCACTTGTGTAGCACATAGGAGAGAGAGAGAGAGAGAGAGACAAAACAAACGGAGGAGAACACCTGTTTTTGGGGTTTTCTTTTATACATCTTATACAGAGGAAGTTTTGTTGGGTTTTCTTCCCTTAAGGATTTCCCACGATAAATGTTGTGTCTATCTTGTGATTTTCTTTCTATCAGTGATTCTTGATATGTTGTTACTATGATTTTGAATTGAATACTATTGAATCTATTCTATCATATGAACTTAACATCCCATAGACTCATCATATCCCCACACATGGGATTTTACTTAGTAGTGAGTATGGAAAAATTGAAATTATGTAATCCATCCATGTTATACTGGGAGGAGGATCACATCCTACCTACCATAGAGGACTTAAAACTTGATGCTTAAATAGAGTTGGAAGAAGACATAATTTTCTAGAAGAAGTTTAGAACCATGAGACAAGGGAAACATAACCTTTGACATAGTGGCTTGAAAGGACAACTTCCACATGAAATGGTACCCTAAGGAGAATGAAGAGGAAAATTTTACTCACCTCATTAAGTAAATATTTTGAGTATCAAATTCCTCCGTAAATGGGGAGGTATGATTCAATTAGGATCATAAGATAATTTTTCATCTATTTGGGTTCTTTCTAGGTGAAAATTAGGTTAAAAATTGTCTGAAAAAATTCTGGAGCCATTTTGAGGAATCAAATGACCTTTTTCTTGTTCCAACCCATTTATAGGACCAAGGTTCCATATTCTATATAATGAAACCTTTCCAACATTACAAGAATAATAATACCCAATTGGAGGTCATATGTGAAAGTTTTGTTTCTCACAACTTATCCAACTTGTGGACCACCTTGGTAGAAGTGAATGCCACATCTAAAGCATTACTATAACAAGAGGGGATGGGCACATGCATAATTTGATGAATATTTGTGAAGTTCCAAACCTAATTAATAATTGAGTGTTGATGAATTCAAAAAAACCTTACCCTATATGGCTATTGAGATATGTTTAATACTAGGTCATTAGAAGAAGAAAAAATTCGATTCTTGAGCATTTTACTTCTTCCATAGCTAATAATAACATATTGAAATAGTATTCCAAGATAAGATCATAAGAGAGAGGATATTTCACAGCAGACATTGAGGCCAAAATGTTTGAAGGTAACTTCATAATCACTTCCCATTCATTTGTGTGTTCATTTTGATAACTATAGTTAAGAGAGACTAGATCATATGCCTCATCTTATATATAGGTTTTCTCATATATTGGATTTTCTAGGATAAATTTTGTGATCATTTTGTGGATGGTGTGTTTATGTGCTTGTTCCTTTATTTATACCATTTTTGTAGATTCTATGATTTATTCTTCAAAATGTTATGAGATATATTGTGATGAATTGTTGTATTGGAACATCCATGGGTGTTTACAAATAATATAAGTACCCCTCTAATGGGTCTATAGAGACTTTGTTGAATATTATTTTCTATTTTAATAGATTCCTATCAAAATAAATATTTATTGCTTGCTTCAGAAGGCTCGTAGTATTTATAATGATCAAATCCCAAGGCCCCAACAAATGAACTTTTAGGATATCCCTTGACCTTTCTATATTGTAGTTAGTAATTTCCCCACCCCCTCACTTGAGAGGAAGAGTGGCTTATAGGATCTAAACTAGGTTTCCCCAAATATGAGACCAACACATTATCAACACTAGTCTCTCTTTTATCCAACCTGTTTTTCATTTTAGTTCATTTGTTCTCAGTCAAAAGACGCCTCAGAGATACAACTTAATTGAATTTCAGAAAGTAATGGTATATTCACATAATAATTTATACTTGAATTAATATGAGTCTATGATGAAGGGAGTTATGATACTTACATGGCCACCACCACCTTTTAATCTTCTACTACACCATGAGAATCCTTTATCTCATTATATTTGAACGACCTTGGAGAAAAATCCGAAGTGCAAACTCACTAAGTGTCAACAACTAAAACTATTAGAGCTTGAGGATGCCCTATAGCCTCTCTCTTATCAACCTCGTTTTGTACTCAAGGTGAATTCATCAAAATTATGGGAATCCCCTCTCACTTTTATGTCCTTACCAACTTCCTTAATGGAATTGGTTGTAAGATGTTCAAACACAATAGCACATTTCTTACTCCACACAAGTTTATTAAACAAAAGGTTGCAAACTTGAACGGAATATGCATAGTGATGGTAATGCATGCATCGAAAAGAGACATACAGATAGTCTAAAGTGTGCACCTAACCATTATCTATAAAGGAAATATCTAGGATCTCATATAAAACATGCTTTATGTAAAATTCAATGAAATCTCTTGTTATTGTCCCAGTAATATATTTCTTGAAACTTTGGTCCACATAAATTGTGTAGTCAATCATGTTGCCTAAATCAGTGATTCCTTTCTTTGACCATAAATCCATTGAGATTCCTACCATTTTAACCCACACAAGGATGACAAATGAAGTCATTGAATAAGGATTAAATAAAGGGTTACAATGATTTAGTTCTAAAAATATATATTCCTTGGAACCATCTAAAACACAATATTCATGTGGCATCAAAATAAGAAAGTAACACAAGCCATATCCATGTCGTAGGGAGTAAATGTGAAACGAGTGCATACCCAATTATCGAAGCATATGATTGTTGCATCCAATGGCTCATATATTCCTTTTACATCTACCGACCAAGGAATTTACCTATAATAGTTTTGATAGAGTAATTGAGTATATGAGTCATCTAGATTTCATTACTAATCACCAAACAAAAACCTCCCTCCTTTTGCACCACATTTATTCTTTTATTCCATTTTCCTTCTGACATAGATTATGATTCCTCTACAGTTATAGTAATATATCCCACAAAATATCTCAAAAAAATTTTTTGACCAACAAAACCACCACCAATTGGCTCCCTAGTAGGATTTATTTTGAGTTATATCCTCTTATTGACCCAAATCCTAGAGTTATTAATTGAAAAAACTTCCTATAGTGAAATGAAAAATCAACTTCTAGAGACCAAGAAGAAGTGTGTTAGAAAACAGGACTGATGATCAATAACAAATATATAGGTAAATAATTAAACAAGATGCAAAACACATTAAACACATTACAAAGAGACACATATATAACACGGTTCACCCAAACGATGGGCTACGTCCACAAAGAAATTTCCAGTCCTTTTATTACATCTGGAAAGAGGAAGGGATACAGCCTGCATCAAAACCACTGCTCTTCCTCTTCACGCTCTCATAGACTCTCTCACACAATCACAGAGATTGTTTTCAATACAATACAATACCATACACAGCCATGTTACAATGCTTTCTTTTATAGGGGAAAATTACCATGGGAAAATACTACGGATAACCCAATACCATGGCTCTGTGTAATTGTTGGCCAATACACATCCAAAAAAAATTTCTTGAGAGCTCCACCCCCGAACCCCCATTTCTCGTGTGTGCTACCCTCGAACCCCTGTATCTCGGGGGCGTTGCCCCTAAACCCCTTTTTTGGGGCGCTTCCCTAAACCTAAAGTCATGGGGAACAAATGTACAGTACACCTGAGATATTAACACAACTGAATAATATCTCTAGATCTAGAATATCAAGCTCCACAACCAACAATCTCCCACTTGGAGACTAATCAAACCAACTCCATAACTACTACTTTTGTTGGACTATGCTCTAGACCTTGGACTTGGAAAATTTCTTATTTTCACCTTCATGCTTGAGGGCCAACAGAAACCGAGCAGGAACTCAGTTTCTCTCTGGTTACTCCCTTTTTCAACATGTCTATAGGATTATGGCTAGTATGTATCTTTTCCAGTTTTAACAGTTCTTCATCTAGAACATATCTTATGAAGTGGTACTTGAGTTGTATATGTTTAGTGTTCGAATGAAAGGATGAGTTATCTGCAAGATGAATGGCACTCTGGCTGTCACTGTGCAACCTACTATTCTCCTACTTCTTACCCAATTCCTCCATGAACCTTTGCAACCAAATCATCTCCTTACTAGCCTCTGTAGCAACAACATACTCTGCTTCCATTGTTGAAAGTGCAACAACCTATTGCAGTTTTCAAATCCAACTTACTTCTATTCCACCCACAGTAACAACATACCCTGTGGTACTCCTCCTACTTTCTTTATCACCATCCATATCTGCATCAACATATCATTGTAGAACAGTGTTTAAACCTCCAAAAGATAATGCATGAGAAGTGGTACCTCTCAAATACCTGAGAATCCACTGTACTGCTTTCAATGCTCTTTACCTGGATTATTCATATAACTTATCACAAATCCCACTACATGTGCAAGATCTAGTCTCATGCACACCATGGCATACATCAAGCTTCCAACCACTGATGAATAGGGAATCCTGGACATGTAATCTACCTCTTCCTGTCTCTCTGGACACATCTCCTTACTTAATTTGAAATGGATGGCTAAAGGTGTACTAACTGGTTTTTCATTCTGCATTCTAAACCTCCGCAACACCTTTCCTATGTACTCACCTTGAGACAACATCAATTTGCGATTTTTCCTATTGCTTATTATTCTCATACCAAGGATTTGCTTTGCAGCACCCAAATCCGTCATCACAAATGAATTAGCTAGTTTTCTTTTGAGCACATTTATATCTTGCATTTTAGACCCTGCAACAAGCATGTAATCCACATACAATAACAATATAATATATCTTCCATTATCTAACCTCTTGAAATGAACACTGTGGTCAAAATGACATGTATCATAACCTTGTTATGTCATAAACTTATCAAATTTTAAATACCACTGCCTTGGATCTTGCTTCATGCCATACAAGCTCTTCTTCATTCTGCAAACCAAATTCTCCTTCCCTTTGAACTCATACCCCTGTGACTGCTGCATATAAATGTCTTCCTCGAAATCCCCATGGAGAAAGGTTTTTTTACATCTAACTATTCAAGATGCAAATCTTCTACTTCCACTAGACTTAGAAGAGTTCTAATTGAATTTATTTTAATAACAAGAGAAAATATTTCATCAAATTCTATACCTTTCTTTTGTGCAAACCCCTTTACAACAAGACTATGCTTGTACCTCTTCTTGCCTCTATCTTCTTTGTTCAACCTGTAAACCGATTTATTCTGCAATGCCCTTTTTTCTGCAGGCAACTTAACCAGATCCCAAGTCTAGTTTCTTACCAATCATTCCATCTCTTCATCCATACCTTGCTCCCACTTCTTTCTAGTTTCTACCTGAATTGCTTCTTCAAAACATTCTGGATCACCAGAATTAGTCATCAATAAATAATACAGTGAAGGAGAGAATCGTTTAGGGGGTGTAGTTAACCTGGTATATTTTCTTACAGTTGCAAGAGTTTCAGGTATCTGCTGCTGCTCTTTATTTTCTGGTGCCTTTGGAACTTCATTTTCTTTGATTTCATCAAGCATTATGTACTCTGTGTTTTCCTTTTCCACTTTCTTTCCCTATAACTAATCCTTGTACATGACATTTTCATGGAATACTACATCTCTACTCCTAATGATTTTTCATTTTTCATAATCCCACAATCGATAACCAAAATCATCAACCCCATATCCAATAAAGGTATATATCTTTGATTTAGCCTCAATATTTGTTCTATCATCTTTATCAATATGGAAAAATGCTTCACAAACAATTTTTTTTAGAAATGAGTATTTTTCCTAATTACCTATCCATGCCTCCTATGGAATCCCACCGTTGAAAGCACTTGAAGGCCCTATGTTTATTAAATAAACAACAGTGTTTACAACATCAAACCAAAATTGTAAGGGAAACCCTGCATGCAATCTCATACACCTTGCACGCTCCATGATCGTTCTATTCATCCTTTGTAACACACCATTTTCTTGTGGTGTTCCAGGGGTTTCCTTCTCTTTGTGAGTCCCCTTGTGTGAACATTATTTGTCAGACTCCTTGCTGCAGTACTCACCTCCATTAACAGATATGAGACATTTCAACCTTTTTCCTATCTCATTCTTAGCCAAAGCTTTCCACTTCTTAAAAGTATCAAACACATCATATTTCTGTCTCATGCAATAAACCCAAGTTTTTCTAATTGCATCATCAATAAAAGTAACATAATAACGAGAGCCACCAAGAGATTGTACCTGAGCTGGTTCCCATACATACGTATGGACAAGCTCTAACTTTTCACTCTTCGTGTGTTTCCCAACCATGAGAAATCTAAATCTCTTCTATTTTCCAAAAACACAGTTCTCATAGAATTCCAAACTTACCTGCTTCAAATTTAGAAGTAGTTTCCTTGAGTGGAGAATCTACATCCCCTTCTCACTCATGTGGCCAAGCCTATGATGCCACAATGTCGCACCTATTTCTGTGGAAGCTATAGAGAAATAATAATCAGTATTATGAGGACATAAATATAACGTACCTATCCTATCTCCTTTTTCTATTACCATTGATCCTTTAGTGACCTTTCACCACATTTCTCCAAAGGTAGACAAACAACCGCCATCTCCCAACTTTCATGTTGAGATCAGATTTATTTTTCGTAGAAGGAATGTTCCTTACATATTTTAGGAGCTAGTCATTTCCATTATTTAACTTAATCCATACCTTACCCTTTCCAACAATTTTACATGGTTCATCATCCCCCAATAACATATGCCCAAAATCACCTTGAACATAATCATGAAAGAATTTCTTATGGGGTGTATCATGACATGAAGCCCATAAATCTACTACCCAGTAATCACTGGTATTATATAAATAAATAATCAAACCATCTTGTAACATATCACCTTCTACATTCACTTCCTCAGTAGTCTCTTCCTGCCTCTCACCTTTCTTCTTTGGTGCTCTGCAGTTTTTCTTCAGGTGTCCTTTCTTACCATAGTTCCAACACTCTATTTTTCCAAATATGGACTTGGATCTGCCCTTTTTAGATTTGCCATGATTTCTTGGGCTCCTTCCTCTCTCATTTTGTCTCCCTCTGCTCTCCCTAGTCAACGCATTACCTGATGCCTCACTTGTGCTTTTTCTTCGCATTTCTTCACTAAGAATAACACCAAAAACATCATCAAAATTGAGAGTGTTTGAACTAGGGACAGAGTTACTTACAGCCATGACCAAGATATTCCAGTTTTTTGGCAATGAACACAAGATTAGAAGATCCCTAACCTTATCATCAAAGTTCACTTTTACAGAACTTAACTGATTGGTAAGTGTATTAAACTCATTTAAATGATCGGCAACAGATCCACCTTCTGACATCCTCATATTAAATAAGGGTGATTCCATGAAGATGGGTAACACTTTTTGGCCAAATTTGGCGATGGAAACCTGATTTTTTACTCATGTGCTAGATAGAAGCCCTCAAAACGCATATATGCCATGTGAATTTTGACTTGCAGTAAGAAAACAAATTGTAGAATATTATGTTGGCTTCATAGTGATATTTTTTTAAAAATATTCCGATGTCATTTAATGTGTGAATTTTTGCATTTAATGAACTGTGTGACCTTAAAAATTTGAAGAAGCTAATAAGTGGCTCGTGTCCACGTAGAGTAATTTAATCTTGCATTAATAATTTTAAAAAAATAAATATATGAGCATGATCTACATAAAATGCAGTGTGATGTGCATATTTTTTTTGTTA
>LPNX011009132.1:36025-100460 GCA_001517045.1 Pseudotsuga menziesii | reverse complement strand
AAGGAAGGGAGCATCGCGTATAAAACCTAATTAAGTGTTTTACTTGATAATTGCACAATGACACCTTTTTAGGTGAGGAAAATATATCTATGTATTCCTTTACAATATTTTCCACCGGCTTCTGTTGTGTAGATAGACCTAGGATTGATACTATGGTAGTATTAATGACCTTTTGTACACCTTATGATCAATAATATGGTAGTATTAATGACCTTTTGTACACCTTATGATCGAACTATGAAGAGGAAAGTTTTCCAATTCTATGAGATTACTTTCTGACACTACTTTGTTGATATCAAGGAAATTGTAGTAGTACAAACTACCTTGTTGGGAACTTATAAAGTTTTCTCCTCAAAGTAACAATTACACTATACTACCTGGACTCATTAAAATCATGAAGTTTCCAAATATAGGGTTTTCATAAAAGAACATCACAACTTCAAGTGGGGAAACATCACACAATTCCTCACGTCTGAAGGGATTGATGTTATAGGATAGGTGAAATGAGAAACAATTATCGCTATTTGTGGACCACTAGGGGAGCATCATTTTCCTTCTTTCCATTTCAGATAAGATAGATAAGATATGATAATTTTATTAATGTCCAGCGAAGGACCACAAAGGTAAGTTAATATTAGTAAAAGATATGTATCTAATGTGAATTGAATGTGGGAGTGTGAAGGCCGCTCCAGAGGAATTTCAAACAAACTTTTCAAATATTCTTGAAGGATGATTTCATTAATGGTTTCATATGTGATTGTTCTTTAATCATTCATGGTTGCATATAATTCTTGGGTTATTTTGTACTTGTTGTGAATCTTGTGATCATTATATTTGGAAGAGCCCTCCTAAAGTTTTTGGCTTATTGAGTTAGATACACATGGTTGTTAGAGCATGTTTAGAACAGTTTAGGTAGGCCTTCTTTCATACAAGTTTGAATATCCTTGATCGTTTATCTTCTCTCAAGTCCTTGGTACAAAACAGAATGGAGCCATTTATTGAGTAGTGGGATGCAAACTGCAAGCAGTGAAAACTTTTCAAATATTGAAAATAGTGAACCACAAAAGAGATTTCGAGAGACTTTTATGGAGATCAAGGCAAATTTTTTTGTGGAGAGTTCTATTTTCAAAATTTAAAAGCTTTCACTGCTTGCAGTTGCATCTCACTACTCAAAAATGGCTCCATTTCGTTTTGTATCAGGGACTTCAGGGAGTGTCATTAATGTTTGAAGGCAAAGTTTTTTGTGGAGAGTTCCATTTTCAGGTTTTCATGAGTTGTTGAAGGATTCAGCAAAGTGTAATGAATATATTTTGCAGTCTTTGATAATTTAGTGCTTCCTCGACTAAATACAATTCAGTTATGTAATGATCATGTTCATTTAGAAAATGGGTCCGCCGCTTCTATTTATAGTTTTTTTTGACAGAGGCACCTCGGTCGAGGTATTTACCTCGACCTCGACCGAGCTCTATACCTCGACCGAGTTAACACCTCGGTCGAGGTATTTATTTACCCTCGGTCGAGGGTTTAATACCCTCGACCGAGGGTTAATAAATACCTCGACCGAGGGCTGGAAAAAACCTCGGTCGAGGGCTGGAAAAAACCTCGGTCGAGATATTAAAACCTCGGTCGAGGGCTTGTTAAACCATCGACCGAGGTACGTTTTTTGGTTTTTGCCAAAATGCGCTTGCCAAAAAGTGTTACCCGGGTCCGTGGATTCACCCATAAATGCTTCATTAAAAATACCTTGTTGGAAGTCGAGGGTTTTTCATAGAGCTTACCTAATGCGCTCATCACGCCCTCTATTTTTTTTCTTTTGAAATATTGAAAGCCACCGATGAATCCATGTACAACCATATTCTTCCCAGTGCCTTTCTATCAAGAACCTCCCATTCTTCATCCTTCATAGCTACTGACTATTTTTTTTTCTGCCCAACAGCAGGTACAGATCCTTATGGTATAGATAGTCCTCCATTTGCATCTTCCATAAAAGATAGTTTTGGCCGTTAAATATCTCGACCCTAAACTTTCCCTCTTCCACCATTGCTCGCACTTGATCCAGAAACCCTTCTTTCCTACAAGTTTACCATCCAAATAAACCTTTTGGCTCTGATACCAATTGTTAGAAAACAGGACCGCAAAGCAATAAAAAATAAGTTAAATCACTAAACAAGATGCAAAAAAAATTAAACACATTACAAAGAGACACAGATATAACGTGGTTCACCCAAATGATGGGCTACATCCATAAAGAAATTGCCAGTCCTTTTATTACATTCTAGAAAGATGAAGGGATACAACCTACAAAACCATTGTACTTCCTCTTCATGCTCTTACAGTCTCTCTCACACAATCACAAAGATTGTTTTCAATAAAATACAATACCATACACGACTGTGTTACAATGCTTTCTTTTATAGGGGAAAAATACCATGGGAAAATACTATGGTTAACCCAATACCATGGGTCTGCATAACCGTTAGCCAACACACATCCCAAAAAAAATTCTTAGGGTCTCTTCCCTGAACCCCTGTTTCTTGGGGGTGCTTCCCTTGAACTCCCATATCTCGGGGGCGTTGCCCCCGAACCCCCTTTTTCGGTGTGATGCCCCGAACCGCAAGGTAGGGGGAACGAGTGTACAGTACACCTGTGGTACAAACACAACTGAATAATATCTCTGGATATGGAAGATCAGGCTCCACAACAAACAGTGAGCAAACCTTAAAATACATAGTTTGGTGCCATAAATATTAAACTCATAGGATGGGGACTAGTCACCCAAAACTCATCCCACTTTGTGGCATTAAAAATTCTAGCAATGTCCTCGTTTGCACCTATGGAAGCCTCATGTTGGAAATGTTTGAAAGGTTTTTAAATCCCTAAGTCTATGAACCAATTGTCATGCATATTTTTTAGCATAGTTTCCTAATATAGGTCCTTACACTTAACACTTGCACATGGATATCTGAACATGTCACTTGTCTCTCTATTAGGTCTTTGAATCATCGACCAACTACACACTGGAATAATTAACTCATTCCACTACTAGATCCATGGTTAATATGGATATATTTGGTAGGAACCTTCGTTTATATGAACTTGACTCACAAAATAAATTTTTGGGTTGAGTTATAAGCGATGTCATTAAGTTTCCTAGTGAACATATTTTATGTTTTTGTTGACATTTTTTACCTCTCCATGGTGTTCCTTTAACACTCAATTTATTTGCAAGTGGGTCAACCCTCCTATTGGTGACAACCCTCAAATCTCTTATGTATAGACACTCTAGTAGCTCCACTGTCAATAGCCAACTTTCTTCACATCATGACCCTTTGTATTTTACACTCTAGTGGATCATCTTTTATGTTTGAATAAATTTCAAACCATGATTTATATTCTTCTAATATAGTGTAGAAGCCTCATGTATAGTGATATGCAATGTAACGAGAGAATGAATAATTAAGGTATGTGCAAATGGACCTCTACAAATTCTCTCTTTACAAATAGATCTCTCACCTTTTCTTACAGATATTTACAAAGGTTCTCTCTCCACTCTGAACAGATCTCAACAAATTCTCTCACTATGAATGTCTCTCTCTCCGTTTGAGTTAGAATTTATAACAAGGTCCAACTTTATTAATCTTAACTAACACTCTTTATCTTAGGTAAAGTTGGACCTTGCTATAGATTTTTCATCACACATTAGATCCGTTAAGAGAGTACTATTTGGGTTGGGGGGATATTTCTTCTTCGAGTCGTGAAAAACAAGATCTCTCATATATAACAAGTTATTTGTGATTAAGTCACTTGATCACAGAAACATAAATAAGATTTTCATTTTGTAATGATTAATCTCAAGCAATTTTACGAGACAAATACGTAATAAGATTCATGAATTGGCTAGAAAGTATGTCCAGAATCAACCATTTTCCCACTATCCTTGTGATATTTATTTAGATGCATCTATGTTTTCATAATATTGAAAATATTGCAATCATTATTGCATTAAAATTTCTTGACTAAGGTAGATACGCTACATTCAAATGGTCTTGGATGTACATGTTAATTTTGTAGTCATGATTTTGGAAATGCTTGATTTAAAAAAAAAATCAGCTAACTTGGAAAACTAGATGAAGGCCTATCATTTATTTTGAATATATAACTTTAAATCCTTAAATATAAATATGTACATGTTGGTTGATATCAACGTCTCATGTCAGATTTATTTATCCATCCAACTCTCGTCTTATCACTATATCGAGTCTTCTTTACCCTTATTCTATAACACATATATAGTTTCTTCAAGTTAAAAAAAAATATTAATAGTTAATACTATATCTATGGAACATAAATGAGTTCCATAAATGATAAAAGCTAATACTATAGTTATACACTATGAATGATAAGAAGAAAAATTAGAATAAATAAATCTAAAATTGAGACACCTAATGATAATATGAATGATATGGTAGAAACAACGGAAAAAAATAGAATAAATAACTATAAAATTAATGGTTAATACTATATCTATGGAATGTAAATGATGAAAGCTAATAGTATAGTTATACAATATGAATGATATGGTAGAAACAACTTACACCAAGTATAGGAAGAAAAATTAGAATAAATAAATATAAAATTGAGATACTTAATATAAATGATATGGTAAAAACAACTTACACTAAGTATAGGAAAAAAAATAGAATAAATAAAATAAAATTGAGATATGTACAAAAGAATAACATTTTTAAAATGTTATTTTAAATAGATGTAATATAACAAAGTAATTGGTTTGGTTAAATTGAATTGCAACAAATTCATATAGTGATGAAATAGGTGGTAGAGTTGTATAATAACGTGAGGATGACATGCACTAGACAAAATTGACATAGTAGATGATGGGATAGACCTAATTAGTGACATAGATGATGGGATAGACCTAATTAGTGACATTTCATGTTGAGTTAATAAGTGATTTGCAAATAAGGAATATAGTCAAGTGGGTGAGATGGCAAGTCCATTTAAAAATATAGATTAAAGAAGTATAATGATTAAAAAACAATTCATATTAAGTAATATTATAAATAGAGATTGAGTTATATCAAAGAATGACTCAAGTTGAACTATACTTTTGCATCTAAAAATGCATCTAAATGTTATTATACCTGCCGAAGGCGCAGGTATATTGTATTCAATTTCACGTTGACTGCTATTAGTTTGGCAATTGACTGAATTATTTTTGCAAAATTTCCTATGTATTACATTAACCATTATTTTTCAAAATATATTTCAACATTAAATTAGATTTATTTTGAATGTAATTGGCTTAAAACTTGGGGTCTTATTGCCAACCTCGTCTTGGTTTTAGAAAGGCTCTTTAAATGGTCTAATAATTTCCATTAAATTCTATTTCCAAAACCATCACCTCATCTCACAGCCTCCATCGCTTATGCCTTTGCCCCGAGTGCCAACTTCCTTCCACCACCTCCTTAGTCACCATAGCCACTGCCAGCTGTTTCCTTCACCGCCTTTGTCATTTCCACCCCTTCTTCATGCTTTTATATGTAGTTTTGATCTTGATCAACACAAGAGAGTTACAACGTATTGGTTCAACCAACCTACATATATGTAGTTTTGATCTTGATCAACACAAGAGAGTTACAACGTATTGGTTCAACCAACCTACATTGAATTGTATGTGCAGACTGCAATGGAAGCGAGTTTGTTGCCCTTTAAACCTATGGCTGTGGATCTAGCTTCCTATGCCCACCCTACAGTAAGTAAACAGGTTTTGTGTATTCTCTAGCTTGCTCGGTTACTTCTTATGCGGGATAAACTGTAATCGCTTGAACTGAGGCTACAGAATCTGCTACAGGATCTGTTACTATAGCACATACGCTGCAGGATCTACCATCACTAAACTTTACCTAAGCACAATATGAAGGTATGCTTTGACTTTCTTGATTTTAATCATCCTATTTTGTGGTAATATTTCTTGTTGTGGTGGCCTAACGAATTCATGATTCAACTATGGCAGGATTCGTACTATGTAAAACCCACAGGGATCTAGCGAAAACTCTGAGCACCCACAAAATCAATAGCTTACTATGCCATGACCCTCCACCTTTGGGGACCTTATGCAATGACAGTGATCGGATTAACCTGTAGCAGAGATACCCTTAGATTTTTGTTCCATATAAACCCTACCAAGGCTAACTTTTATCTACTCCATCTATCTTGTTGTTTAAGCATTAGTGTAGTGTACAGGTGAAACAATAAACAAAAACACATACCTTCAGCATACCTTCACAGCTGCCATATTTGGCCATTGATCTATGTTGTAGCTTCTACGATCAACTACGACCTTTTAAGGCTGATAATCCCGGTGCATCAATGGGATAGTGGAATTAGAGAAACTACAATGGCATAATTGAATTAGAGAAATCACTACACTTGTGGTGCCTCAGAAACGTTATACCTATATCGAAAGAATGTGTTAAAAATTTACCAAACGTTTATAATTCATGCATACATACTTTTTTGTTTGTTTATTGACCAAGTTCAAGAACATTAATCAATAGCTCATCGCAGATTAGTTGATGAGCAAAGTAAGAAATAATAACTATAAAGTAACTCACATCTTTTCAGGCTTGTAGCACTGCTTCAATAAGGGTGGATGTCTCCTGTAGCAGGCTGCTCCTATCCCAATTATTGCATTTGATCGGTGTTAATATTTTAAGGATTTTCACTCGATCTTCTAGTACAAGATCTTGTTCCAACATGGAAGATTGCTACAAAGGCATAGGTAGTTACAGACATACCAACCTTTTAGCCGATTGAAGAAGATCCAGTTTGTTCGAATGATGCATATCTGGTTCATTTTACCTCTCAGCAAATGCAAAGGTAGCAGTTCTAAATCTCAGGCCAAAACTTTTCACCTATGAAAGATCCACTGATTGATAAGGCTAGTTGCATAGTCCGTTGACCTAACTATTTCATTTTATATGAGGCTATTGCGTTCAAGGCTGAGCAACTTCCTATTGCTAGTTACAGGCAGAGCTAGCTCTATCAAGGACGGTGAAAGTTCTGAGAAATCCCTCTATACTAATTTCACCAATTGCTTTCATAATTTCAATTATGCTATGAACTCTGCACATTTTGTCAAGATCGCCAAGAAAGATACAAGAATATCTCAAGTGTAGTTGTCTTAACTCTTCGAAGATGTAGCGATCTAGACCTCTGGAACCCTTTTTCCTAAATTTGAAAAGCCATAAAATATTGTTCCTCCTATTTTGTTGCACCTTAACTTATTATGTTTAAATGCCAGAACTATTGTAGCTGCACTAGGGTTCGCCTTTTGCATCAGAGACAACTGCTCTTTGCATGCTCAGAACAAAAGACATTTGGCATTTTTTTTTCTGGTGATTGTCCACTTGGAGGATTAAGGATTGTACCACGACCTTTGCCTCGCAAATAATTCAAAGAATCGTAAAAGACCTGCATGCAAGGTTGGTTTTGCCATGTGGCAGGATCAATTCAAGTTGGAATAATTCAAAGACTGGTAAATGAATTGCATGCAAAGTTGTTTTTTCCATCTTGCAAGAGAAATTTAAGCCATAAGAGTGCTCTACCATGTGAGCTACAAGTGGCCAACATCTTCTTTATCAAAACATTAACATTAGTGGAAATTTACATCTAATATGTTTTTTTCTTAACTAGTAGGTAGCATGCAAAAATAATGAAAGGAAACATTATTAAATATTTATGTTGTTTAATCTTATTAATATTCGTGCATACGAGGAATAGACGTCTTGACTCTTAATACCTTGAAAGGTAAGGATTGCCACAAGCTTCAAAGCCCCTCAACCCATCATAAGTGCAATTATGCGCTCTTAAGGCTCCCCATAAAACACCAATACCAGTTTTCGAGTTCGAAATGCCCTATAATTTGAAATTAAAGGAGCACATGCAAGATGCAATATTACAACAAACAATAAACATTGGACAGTTTTTCACGTCACGTCATGTTATTTGAATGTTATATTGATTTCGTAAAGAAATTAGAGCATTTTGTTTTCTTAAATAGAATAAATTTCTGAGCAAATGATCAAAATTTCGAACTCTCGTAGTCTCGGTGCCTTCGTAAAGAAATTAAAGCATTTTGTTTTCTTAAATAGAATAAATTTCTGAGCAAATGATCAAAATTTCGAACTCTCACAGTCTCGGTGCCTTCTAGGGTGACTAGGATTCACCGGGAATCCCAAGAGAGACACAAAAATAGAGGCAAGAACATGTTGGTTTTGTTAAGAACCCAAAGCCATTGTTCCTACCATGGCTTTCAGCATCTAAATGCTTTGTCTAATATACGTGTTCAAAAGCTCAAAAGCATTAAAATATGCATCCTGTAGTTTGTGCAGTAACTTTGGTTACTGTATTTTAGGGTTGGTGCACATTAATTTTATAGTTGTTTTGGAAACATATTTGGAAATTTAAAATGCTTAGCATTTACTATTTGAATATCCAACAAGGAAAATAACAACCCTTAATGCACAATAAGCAAATGTGTTTTTTTTATTGCTTTGCTAAACAAATATAGTAAATTATTATTAAATTAGTAAGATCTTCTATGAGTAAGATCTTTTATGAGTGCTTTGCTGTTGAAAGCTCTAATCTAAGTTCGTTATCTATCCTAAAGGTCATACCGTTAGAGGTAAGTTATACATTATGTACTATATATGTACCATTGTGTACTATTGATTAATGGAGCAAATTTGTGAGCCTTTTCTGCCAGTTATATTTTTATTCTTGTTTGCTCCCTATTTTCTTAATGATTTAAGAGTGGTATCAGAGCACCATAAGATCATTGGCCTTAATTGAGGGAGTTCGTGTGAACATTCAGAACGTATGATTACCTTCGACCTGCAAATGGAAGAAAGCTTAACCGACCAAGGAGAATAATGATTGCTGCATAGAATTCATGGATTGTGCCACCAGATCTTTGTTGTTAAAAGGAAGCCCGCTCTTATTAATGTGAAGAAAAAATTTCCTCATCGCTGCAAACCATTAAGAATATTGACATAAAGATTGAAGAGTAAGAATCTTTATATGTTATTTTGCATTAGTATATATTTTAATGGAATGAACTCGAATGAACTAGTTGAAGGAAAATATAATGGTTGTCTGAAGAAGGCCAAGTTTGATGTTGTAAATTTTGCAACAAGCAGTGACATTTGCAGCTTCATTGAACACAAAGATGGAAGATATTGCACTCAGTTCAGCCAGTTTGAGTGATTGAAGCCATTGAAATTTTAATATGTAGAGAAATTAAAACAGAGTTTTCAGCATTTAGAATTAAAAAAAAAAACAATTCAACACCTATTTTCTGAACTTGTACCTGTTCAGATTGTTATCCTTGCATTCTATGTTTCTGCAAGTTTTGTGGTACTTACTATTATTCATTTAGTGAGTATTAAATATTGTTGAATTGAAAAATGATTGTAATTGGGTGCATTTTTGGTTGAACCCAACACCCATAAAGAAAGAGTGAAAGTTAAAAGTTTCCAGAACCACCTCTTGATTAGTGGTCATCCCAAAACCACCTCTTGATATCTTTGATAGTTTTATGGTCAACTTAAAACCATTAGTTTTTGGTCAACTCGAAACCATGCAACTTAGTAGAAGTCTTACTACTTCTACTAGATTTTTGTGTCAGAGAGATTTTCAGCCATTAGTAGCTGAGCTTTTTGAGTTTTACTCTCTCAATTTGCTTGACACATTTGATTGTCAAGTAGGCAGCTTTTCAGGCAATACCGAACTTAAGATTAAGAGGGGATGTTGAAAGCTCTAATCTAAGTTCGTTATCTATCCTAACGGTCATACCGTTAGAGGTCAGTTATACATTATGTACTATATATGTACCATTGTGTACTATTGATTAATGGAGCAAATTTGTGAGCCTTTTCTGCCAGTTATATTTTCATTCTTGTTTGCTCCCTATTTTCTTAATGATTTAACATTTGCAACCCACTTGAAGTTCACTAGAAGATGCAAGTGAGGAAGAAATGCTTTGGTACATAGAGACCTTACAATCACATTTCTCTTAATATGATAATAAGCCATCACAAATTTGACGGAAAAGCAATAGTTTTCCATTACACCACTTTGTTACTTTTTTACAAATTCCTTTTGATGTAAATATTATAAAATTTTTCAATAAAGTTTAAGTTATAGAAGTTAGTTTAATGCATAGATTTACTCTAGTCTTCTTTAATCTCACGTTTGAGTGTAATTTTTTGAGCATCTACATATAAATTGTTAGCAGCAATGGATGAAATAATTGTATAGTTAATCTTACGTTTGAGTGTAATTTTTGAGCATCTACATGTAAATTGTTTGTAGCAATGGATGAAATAATTTTATAGCATAACTTGAATAGATCATCATCTCTTTGCTACCTCAGAGATCTTAGTTAAATAATAAAAACTTTAATGTTTGTATTTATAACTGAAAATGGTTTCAATTTTTTTTTTTATCTTAATTACATCTCTGTTCTTACCACTGATTTAGCAACGTAGAGCACATTTTCAAAGCTAATTTTGTAAACTACTATATCCGCAGGTATTTGCTACTCTCGAGCACTTGTTGAGAATGATTATTTCAACCACTACGATTCTACACATTCATATCTTAATATGATACAGTAATAAACTCCCTAATAAATAAATCTATTATAATTAGGAGTTAAATTTTTCACTTTTCCGCTAAATAATCATAAAGTCATGTTAGAAAGCGGATTGCTTCAAACCATCCGTCTCATTAAAGACTTCAAAAAACACAGATATCCATGTCATGTCAACTCATGTCGTTGACATGTAAAGGAGTTCATTTATTTTTGTTATCATGTGAAAAAGAAAATTACAACTTTTTATATTAAGAAAATCAATTAACAAAATTCATGACTAACAGATAGAGCTATATAATTATATGGAAATGTCATGTTGTAGAAGAAATGGTCATCCTAATCAATAATGACATTGGAATTTGGGTTAATAAGTGATTTGTTGGTAGGTGATATAGTTAATGAATACATGTACTTGACACTTACACTGAAAATAACATGTCAGAGAGAATCAGTATCTCAGATATCATGGGCCATGTCACTTGCGTGAACCTTTAAAGACATAATTCTTTGTTCCAACACAGACAAATAGAAGGTAAATTTATTCTTCAAACAAAATCAACTGGAACGTTGTACATGTGTTTCACATATCCGCTGTTTAAATCAATCATTTTTTGGGTGAGAGAATTTCACTGTTCTCGGTTAAGGGGAAAATGCATGGACCAAATCTCTATACTATTGTCTTAGAATGGATGGCATTGAAATGCTAGCATGGTGATCATTTCAATCTAAATGTTTAAAGATATCTGAACAATTTTTCAAAGGAAAGAAGAAGATTATTGGCGTTTCCAGAAAGCAACGAATTAACGTCTTCTGAAAATATGCCAATTACGAAAACATTGTTTACGGTTGAAAGAAAAGAATATGCCATCAAAAGCATTGCAACAGAAGTGTTCTTGCCGAAGTGTTTAACTATTATTATCAGTAGTATTTCTGAAAGCCATGGACTGTCGTATCTATTATTTTTGGGACTTTCACTCTGGCCCTGAACATGGTACAGGCCTGTTGTAGCTTATGGGCATGCAATTCTAGAAACAGCTCCAATTAGGAAGTTGAAGATTTCATATTAATTTCATCCCCACCATGCCTTCATGGGAAACCAATACCCCTGACAGAGAATACCTATCAACTGATTCATCCACTAAGGGACATAATCCATCCTTGGGGACATCTTTTTCTAATACCCCCAGAGCTTCAAGTATGTCGACTGTTGAAATAAAACTTAAGAGTAATGGAACCGTCTCCACAAACTTACCAACAAAAGAGATTGTTGATGCTTTGTCCACTGGAAGTGGGAAATTGAGATCCTTTTCCATGTCGATGGGAGACTCTGCATCAACTTGATACTCAGACGGTTGCGCAGCTTCTCTCGGACAGAAAGCTTTAAAATGCCCAGTGGCTCGGCATCTATGGAATTTGAACAAAAAAATGACAGTAGTCAAGTGGTTGGACGAAGGAGCCTCTATCAAAAAAGACTTCAACCTTAGCTGTCAGTCCTTCTTCGACATTCATTTCCACTAATACCCTGGGGGACCCTCTCGGACCCCATCAACTGGTCATCCTCCATCGGGATGAATCGACTGTATCCGCTATCCCCATAAATCCTTTTAGATTCCAACAGTGCACCAGGAAATCTGGTAAAATAACCCAAAGATGTCTCTTAGTTATCTTTTCGAATAGAGAGTCAAATATGACATGCATGCCAGCTTCCAGGCACCAATGAGCCTTGACCGATGACCCACAACTGGATTTCTATGATGGATTTCTCCTCTTCAAAGAGAAACAGGAAGATAATCAGTGGTTATCCACCAATACGACTCTTGGGACATATTTTAAGAGAGGTTTCCAAACTACCCGAATAAGTCCTCCACAGACTCCATCATCACGTCTCTGCCAAATACGCACACTAGACGATATTTGAAAATGTATTGGCCCTCTATTGGCTCTTTGAATCATTGACCAACTACACATTGGAATAATTAACTAGGTCTACCATTAGACCCTTGGTTAATATGGATACATTTTGTAGGAACCTTAGTTTACATGAACTCTTGTAACAAAATAAATTTTTGGGTTGAGTTATGAGAGATGGCACTAAGTTTCCTAGTGAACATGTTTCATTCTTTTGTCAACATGTTTAACCTATTCATGGTGGTCCTTTAGCACTCAATTTATCCGCAAGTGGGTCAACCCTCATCTTGGTGACAACCCTCAAACCCCTTATGTTCTACACTCTAGTAGCTCCACTGTAATATCACAAATTTTGACCTAACACTTATGGGAATAATCCCCATTTCCTATGATATTACTTTGATGTTTTAATTGGTATATTGGGCCTAAGACTCCACTACACATGAGAATGATGATTTGTTTGATATATTGGGCGTAATCCAATTGCATATGTTTTATATAAATGATTTCATGTGTTGTGCGTGGACCCTGAAGCACCTAATTGATGAGATGTTTGTGTTGAGAGAGAAGCTTTGGAGCACATGAGTATGTGATGTTTTGTGTCGTGCGAGAAGCTCTAGAGCACGAGTATTTAATGGTTGCATTAAGCGAGAGGCTCTCGAGCGCATGAGTATTTTAAATGTTTGTGCTAAGTGAGAAGCTCTAAAGCACATGAAAAGATAAAAATTGGAAGTGTTGGGCATAAGACTTGGAGCCTTCCAAGTTGATGTTGAACATAAGCTCTCGAGCATCGGATCCTTGGCCATTGTATCCCTAGGTGTATCCTACAAATACATCCTAGCATTAGTGTTGAGTGAGGAGATTTGGAATTGCACCAAGTTTGTAACTCCTTGTTTCTTAGTGTTGAGTATAGGATCTGGATAAATGTTAGGAGTTGCTGAAAAAATTTAATATGTTGAGTGAAAACGACTCTGATAAAACATTAATCACATATTATGTATTTTTAAGTGATTAAATGAAATTTTGAATTTATTTATCTCATCAAAGAACTGAAAAACTACCATGTTATATGAGGGATTCCAACATGCAAGGAGATTTAGAGTTGTCTAACCTAGTTGACCTAACCCCTACCTAGAGGCCATATTAAATAAAGTGACTAAGCTAAAAGAAAAGTGTCATATGATTAGAGATCATGCTATACTATACCTTAAGCTAAAATGTTATATGCAAATATATAATTTATACATGATATGTATAAAAGAGTAAGCATAGTAATAATATTAGTTACTATAAGTAATAATGAAAGGATCCACATGTTATTATTATTACTAATGATAATTAAATATTAAATATCTACAAGATTCCAAGTAGGAACTAGTCAAAAGTTCCTAAGTACAAGATTCCAAGNAAGTTCCTAAGTTAAATTTAAATAAATATTAAAATTACCTAAATTAAATAAAAAGGGTTATTTCAAGAAATCAAATGATTCTTGATTTAACTACCCCTTCTCCTAAAAAGTCTTTCTATAAAAACTGAAACCAAAGAGAGGCTTAAGGATATTTTGATTATTCCATAATTCTATTTGATGATATTCAAGATATTTCTTGGAGAACATTTTTTGTAAGAGAAAAAATGAAACTAATATAGAACCTACTATCCCACATAGGGAAGCCCTAACTTAGGATCTCTAAGCTACTTGCATGTTGGAACGATCTCGAGGGGATCCATATTTAAACCAGGAATGATTCTAGGTCATGGTTGAGTGGAACGTGGTAGTTCCCAAGTTATTCAGTTATCTAAACAGAGGTCAAATCTGTCAATGTACTTGTTAATGCTAAGTATTTGATTTTGCAAGATTTTCAACCATTAAAATAGCTTCAACTTGCAGGTATGAGGTTCTTGATTTTTCCCTTACAATTTGCACAGGTTTTCTTATTAACTGAGGAGATTAAATTCTGAATGGATAATTATTATTTGTCTATCATAGCTAGGTTATATTCTTCATTATTTCTTTCTTTACTTATAGCTTAAATTCAGTCTTCCCTAACCGATGTATTTCTTTTAACATAGGCTAGGTTATTTTATCTACTCAAACATGATATTATAGTGATGAAAATATATCTTATTCCTATTTGTAATGATAGACTATGAGCTTTAGTTTTATCAGTAGGAGGATTTGGTCTCTATTATTTTCTGCATTTTATTTCATCATTTACTGGTTAAATTTAGTATTCTCCGACAGAGGTATTTCTTTAAAGAGAGTCTAGATGTTTAAGTGAGTTAGATTTCCTGTTTATTATTTCAAATTCAAAACGTAAAAATAATATCATAGGTTTTGTACGTAAATCTTATTAACCCTAATTGATGAACCTTATCAACCAAAGAAGTATTAAAAACTAAACTTTATATCTTCTCTCTGCTAGCAGGTTTCATATTTCCAGCAGGCTTGTATAAAATTATAGCTTAAACATCATCGTTGAAACTTTATATATGTAAAACAAATACCTAAGATAAACAAATTTAATCTATTTTAAAACCTACCAAATATCTTAAACAAACTCCAAACAAATAATTTCCACTTCATAACTTTACCCACATCGTATGCCAGCTATTGAGACCTCTTAAGGTCTGTAGGCATGATTTTATTATAAACCATAACCATCCTATCTACATAAAAAATAAGAATCAAACTTGAAACTAATACAAACTTATTATTGAAATAATGTATCCATTTAAAGGAATCATGGTTGAATCCTATTGACACTTCTGGCAAAACAAAATCCACACATAAAACTTTGAACCACAAACCCACGTAGCCTAGGTGTTAGATTTTTATGATTTAATCAATATGATATAGGATCTTATATGAGAGAATAACATCCACAACAATAACCATAAGAGACAAGAGACTCAAAGAATTTTCCGTGAGGAAACCATATGTGAGAAATGCATCTCAAACTATATCTAGGAGCGAGAACAATTTCACTATTAAAGTGTTTGACAAAAAATGCAAGAGAAAACAAGGAGACAGAAAATAGCTGCAACAACACATGTGAAAGGTGTTGATTACTTTTCATATTATTATAATACATCATTTATAATACATTGGACAAATTCAAGTGTCTCTGGAAGCCAATTGGAGTTGTACATGTGTTAAAGTCGAAAATAACCTCAATCCCCCCTAGGAGGACCAATGGAGACCCAACTCAACCCAAACAGTCACGAATCCGCATGTGAATGTTAATGAGGTGTGTTGGGTCATTAATGAGTCCTAGACATATATGAGTGAGAATATTGAAGTGAGTGGGGTTCTCTAGGTGGCAATAAATGCTTTTGGGAGAGCTAAAACAAGTCGAATACACCACTAGCACACTTGGTCAATCCTGGACCCTACAAATCAAGGAGGTAGCGCTCCAATACTTTAATGAGGGAGCACATGGGCTGGTTTTACCAAACTAGGGCATTGTTGTAGGTATGAATGTTGATGTATTTGTAACTTCAGAATGTATTCATCTATGTATCTTATGTCTTGTAACCTGATGTTTATTCTGGGATATGTCTATTATGTAATTGAGTCATGTTGTCATGCTTCGATGTTCTGATCAGGAGGATATATAATGTAAACAAGTCATGTCAAGTCATTGTGGGTAATCCTCCTATTGTCTAAGGGCTAAAGACCCCGCAGTTCCGGGGCACTAGGGTTATTAGACTCTCCTAGAGAGGTCGACCCTAGTAGGGTTTTAGTCATGTTGGGATTAGTATAAATAGAGAGTTGGACTCTCTATTTAGCACACAACACATGCACACTCAAGTGTAGCGCATAGTTGAGGAAGGAGAAGACAATGGGGCTAGATAAGAAGAAGGTTACTGCTGTCGGGAGATCACTTATTGTTTTGGGATTTTCTATTTTGGTGTTGACTCTATATCTGAGGAAGTTGCGGTGTTTTATTCATTTGTGGTTTCCCCAAGGAAAAACATTGTGTTCATTGTCTCTTGTGTTTGATTGGTGTACTTGTTATTCTATGAGTTAAAGATCCTAATAATGCTAGCTTAATGATGAAAAACTAGCATGGTATCAAAGCTAACCTAAGAAGAAGACAATGTGCAGCCGTGGGAACTAGGGCTTCCTATTTTGTGGATCTATCTCCACATATTTTCAGAAAAAGAAGGTTGGAATAACTCTCCTCCCTAGGGCACTTCTTTCTGTCGAAGCAGAATCCAATTCTGAGGTTTTTTAGTTTTGGACCCGACATTGCTGCAGGAAATTAGGGATTTTCACAGAAGAGGAATTTTTCAATGAGCATAGGCCTTGATTGATCTCCTCCCTAAAATCGAAGTTAGGGATAAAATTCAAAGCAATTGGTTGGACAGAACTCCAGAAAATCAAAACCCTAATTTGCTCATAAACCACCTCTGCAGGTTTTTCAGCTCCAAATCCAGATCCAACATCTTGACCTGGTAAGATCTAAATCTTTTGTATTTCCATTTGAGGTTCTCAGTTAAGATGTCTCATCATACCAAGCTGGATGAAAAGCTTGAGGGATATGATAACTTTCGAGCTTGGAAGTATAGGATCTCCCTGGTCCTAGAAGAGAATGAGTTGGACTCCTACGTCCATGAGGAGGTTCCAGTTCCAGAGGGAGATGAGGAAAAGGCCTTATATAAGAAGAAGTTGGTTATGGTAAAGAGAATCATTGTTGGTTCTATCAAAGATCATCTCATACCATAGGTGTCCTCTCTCAAGACACCTAAAGCTATGTTTGATGCCCTAACCAAATTGTTTGAAGGGAAGAACATAAATTGGAAGATGACTCTTAGAAACCAACTGAAGAATGTGAAGATTTAGAATGCAGAAACAATCCAGTCTTACTTCACAAGAGTTTCTCAGATCAAGGAACAATTAGAAGCAGTAGATGAAGAAGTGGAGAATGCAGAAGTTGTGATGACCACCTTGAATGGCCTTCCTAGGTCATGGGATTCATTCATCCAAGGAATCTATGCCAGAAAGAAGTTAGTCAAGTTCAGTAGACTATGGGAAGAATGCTCTCAAGAAAAAGCTCAGATAGCAGCTTGAGAAGAGAAGATGGGAAGTGAAGATCAATATCTCACAGTTCACTCCAAGAAAGGCAGAAGAAACTCTCATCATTCCAAAGGTAATAATATTTAGCATAAAGATAATAGTAGAAAGGACCTATCTAAATTGAGATGTTATACATGTGATGAAAGAGGACACTTTGCAAAAGATTGTCCTAGAAACAAGATTAACTCTCATAAGAAAAAGGGAAATAAGAAAATGCATCATGCTCATGCTGCAGAGGATGATGAACCATCCAAGAAAAGAACTAGATATGAAAGTGAATATTCTTCCAGTGAAGATGAATATGTTTTGATTTCCGCTCTTACAAAAAACATTACTCATGGAAGCACTGATTGGCTTATAGATAGTGGGGATTCCAAGCATATGACAGGATTCAAGGAATTCTTTGTGAAACTATCAGAACATGAATCACCTCACAAGGTGAAGCTAGGAGATGACTACCAATATCCATAGGGACTTCACTTAGTGAACCTATCACATAGCACGTACGATCATGGGATTATAAAGAATACCCTTAATTTCCAGAGATATTGACCCAAACTCTTTTTGTTGCAACCCCCTCCCAATACTTAAAACCTCCTCCCCACCCCTTTTTATACCTCAATCCTTATAAACCACCCTACCCACCCCAACCTTAATCCCCTCATCCCCCCAATTCCTGCAATATATTGGTTCATTTTTTGATAATTTTAAAATCCACAATATGAACTAACGTGATAGGATATTGGTCAACAAGTGAAGACCCTGTGCCAATATCCAATAAAAGGTAGTGAGGAATCTTCCTATAAGCTAGACTCTGGAAAGTCTATAACAATGAAGGAAGTTTTGTTTGTGCCAGGACTCAAGAAGAACCTTCACTCCATATCTGCATTAGATGCAAAAGGAATGAGGGTTGCATTCATAGATGGGCAAGTCATCGTGTGGCCAAAAGGAAAGATCATCAATGATGCAGTAGTAATTGGAGAACAAGAAGGAGGTTTGTACAAATTGAAGGGCCATCCAGAACAAGCATTGGTCCATGACACAATAGAGCCAAATGAACTATGGCATGGAAGGCTTGCACATGTGCATTACAGAGCACTACCTATTCCAAGCAAAGTTGTTGAAGGTCTTCCAGAAATCGAAGCAAAAAATGATGGGGTCTACAAAGGATGTGCTAAAGGAAAAAATACAAAGAAGACATTTCCTAGCAGCAAAAGCAAAGCCAAAGGAATCTTGGGAATCATCCACTCCGATGTATGCGGTCCTATGTCATCAAGTTCACTAAGCGGGTATGCATATTATGTATCTTTTATTGATGCTTTTTCTAGGAAGACATGGATCTACTTCATGAAGAACAAAGATGAATTATTCATCAAGTTCAAGTAATTCAAAGCCTTGATCGAGAATCACACTGAAAAGAAGATCAATACCTTTCGATCAGATAATGGCAGAGAATTCACTTCGAATGAATTCAAGGAGCTATGTAAAGAATCAGGGATTAAGAGGGAGTTGTCCACTCCTTACAATCCACAAAAGAATGGGTTGCAGAAAGGAAGAATAGAACTATCATGGAAGTTGAAAGAGAAATGCTTCATGATCAGAATCTTCCTATGCATCTATGGGCAGAAGCCGCCAGAACAGCTGTGTATGTTTATAACTATACTCCACATAGAGTACTTGAGAACAAGACTCTTGAAGAAGTCTTCTCCGGCAAGATATTAAAATCCAGCCATCTCAGAATATTCGATTTTCCTGTGTATATACACATTCCAAGAGAGAAGAGAACAAAATTAGATCCTTCTGGAAAGAAGGGTATATTTGTGGGATACTCTGAAAGCTCGAAGGCTTACAGAATATATTTCCCAGGATACAAGAAGATTGACATCAGCAGGGATGTGGCATTTGATGAAGACACAACTTACAACAAATCCAGAAGGAGACCTGCTGAAGAACCTAAAGAAGCAGAAGCACCCAGAATTCATGATACAACCATGAATGAAGAAACTCAAGAAGAAGATCAAGAATTTGAAGAACCACAAAGACCTATAGATCCACCTCTGGAAAGGAATCCACATAAGAGGAAACCTGTTTGGGTACGTGAAATTATCCAAGGTGTAGAAAGATATGGGCCTCCAGAAGAGAATCACAAAGAAAGAAAGAGGACCAGATCCTACTCTGGGTATGTAGCTTTATTATGTGATTTCATTGATAAGGAACCTTCTAGTTATGAAGAAGTGGCAGAATGAAAAGAATGGAAGGATGTTATGATTGAAGAATATCAATCGATCGTGAAGAATGATGTTTGGGAATTTGTCCCAAGACCAAAAGGGAAGTTAGTTGTAACTTCCAAATGGATCTACAAGATCAAGCATGCTGCAGATGGTAGCATTGAAAAATATAAAGCAAGATTTGTGGATCAGGGTAGGCTCTCAGAAAGAAGGAATAGATTATGAAGAAACCTTTGCTCCTATAGCTAGATACACTTTGATCAGATCAGTACTTGCTCTTACTACAGTGATGAAATGGAAGATACACCAGAAAGATTTCAAGACTACTTTCTTGAATGGTGTAGTAGAAGAGGAAGTGTATGTAGAACAACCACTCGGTTTTGAGACACATGACAGAGAGTCTCCTGTGTACAGATTGAAGAAAGCCCTATATGGTTTGAAACAGGCACCCAGGACTTGTTACAAAAGAATTGACAGCTTTCTATCCAGTTTGGGCTTTACCAAGAGTAAAGCAGATTCCAACCTTTACGACAAGGTTGAAGATGGAAACCCACTGATGCTTCTACTATATGTATATGATCTGTTTGTGACAAGTATGGATGGGTTGATTGTTGATATGAAGAGAAAGCTTGTTGCTGAGTTCAAAACGAAGGACTTGGGTATGATGCATTATTTTCTAGGTATGGAGGTGTGGCAGAGTGCGGATGGAATCTTCCTTGGACAAGGGAAGTATGTAGTAGAGATCCTGAAGATATTTAGGATGATGGACTACAAGGCTATGGCCACACCTCTGGCATAGAACCTAAAGCTATTGAGTGATGCTTCATCGAAGTCAGTTAATTCTACGATGTATCGTCAGATGATTGGGTCCTTGATGCACCTGATGAACATGAGACCAGACATTTGCTTTGATGTGAACACCTTGAGCCAGTTCTCGACAGATCCAAGAAATGTTCACTTGATTGTTGCAAAGCATATTCCGAGGTACCTGAGGGGTACAGCTGATTATGGGCTCAAGTACGATGTGAATCAGAAGATTAACCTGGAGGGTTATGTTGATTCATATTGGGTAGGAAGTGCCATCGATAGGAAGAGCACTTCAGGGTGTTGCTTCAGTATGGGATTAGGTGTGATCTCTTGGTTTAGGAGGAAGCAATCCTGTGTGGCACTGAGTACAGCTGAAGCAGAGTATGTCACAGCTTATTTAGCTAGTTGTGAGGTAGTATGGCTGAGGAAACTACTGTCTGATTTATTTGATCTCCAATTGGATGCTACTTGTATACATTGTGATAACCAGAGTTGCGTGAAGTTGTCAGAGAATCCAGTGTTTCATGACAAGTCAAAGCATATTGAGATTAGTATCACTATATCAGGGATATGGTGCAGAGGGGAGCAATGAAGCTCCAGTATGTTGCGATAGACGATTAAATAGCTAATGTGTTGACGAAGCCATTGGCCAGAGTGAAGTTTGAGTACTTCAGGGAGAATCTTGGTGTTCTCCAGATCGAGGTTCCCTCCAAAGGGAAATGATGAGTCTGTGAGCCATTCTGACATGGTGAGAGGATTGGTTCCTTTCATGGTCAAATGTAAGGGCTGAGCCATTATGTCATGTTGAGAGGATTGGTTCCTTCCATGTCAGATATGAGTGCTGAGCCATTCTGATATGACTATGGGATTGGTTCCTACATGATCATATATAAGGGCTATTTCCATTCTTTGAATGGAGGTGCCTGGTCAGTTACCAGGAAAACTCAGTCTGAGACTGAGGGCTGTTTTGATATGACTATGAGATGTGTTCTCATATGATCAAATATGAGTGCATGGCCATTCTGATGTGATAGAGGGATGTATTCCCACTTGATCAAATATAAGTGCTGAGCCATTCTGTCATGGCTAAAGGATTAGGTTCCTTCCATGTCAGATGTGAGTACTGGCCATTCTGATGAGCAGTTCAGATGTGAGTGTTGTTCCATTCTAAAGAGTAGGTCAGATGTAAGTGATGTGCCTTTCTAATGAGTAGGTCAGATGTGATTGCTGTGCCATTCTGACGAGTAGGTCAGATAAGTGTTGTGCTTTTCTGATGAGTAGGTCAGATGTGAGTGTTGTGCCATTCTAACGAGCAGGTTAGATGTGAGTGCTAGCCATTCTGATGAGTAGGTTGGATGTAAGGGCTACTTCCATTCTCTGGGAGAATGGAGGCACCTAGTGAGTTACTAGGTAGCTCAGTCTAGGACTGGGGGCCATTCTGATGAGACTGTAGGATTGGTTCCTACAAGATCAGATGTGAGTGCATGCCTTTCTAACGAGTAGGTCAAATGTAAGTGTTGGGTGGGCCATTTTGACAAGTAGTTTAGATATAAGCACTCAAGAAGACCTACATGGAGGCTAGGCCTACAACCAGCATGAAAAAGGGTTGGCTCTATAGAACTTCTTGTGACAAGAAAAATCATGAGATAGAACCCGTGATGATCCAGTGATGATGATCTAGCAGTGATGATCTAGATCAAGTGATGATCCAGATCTAGTGATGATGTGCAATGATGATCCAGATCCAGTGATGATGTCCAGTGATGATCCAGATCCAGTGATGATGTCCAGTGATGACCCAGATCAAGTGATGATCTAGATCCGAAGATGAAGATGACTTGAAGACGAAGATGACTTGAAGATGTAGAGAATGAGATGATCCAAAGAAGAAGACCAGTGATGAAAATTTCATCGGGAGAATACCTTCCTAGTTAAGAGGGAGTGTTGATGTATTTGTAACTTCGGAATGTATTCATCTATGTATCTTATGTCTTGTAACCCGATGTTTATTCCAGGATATGTCTATTATGTAATTGAGACATTTTTTCATGCCCCGATGCTCCAATCGGGAGGATCTATAATGTAAACAAGTCATGTCAAGTCATTATGGGTAACCCTCCTATTGTCTAAGGGTTAAAGTCCCCGCAGTTCCAGGGAACTAGGGTTATTAGACTCTCCTAGAGAGGTCGAACTTAGTAGGGTTTTAGTCATGCTGGGATTAGTATAAATAGAGAGTTGGACTCTCTATTTAGCACACATCACATACACACTCAAGTGTAGCGCGTATCTGAGGAAGGAGAAGACACTGGGGCTAGATAAGAAGAAGGTTACTGCTGTCGGGAGATCACCTACTGTTTTGGGATTTTCTATTTTGGTGTTGATTATATCTATGAGGAAGTTGTAGGGTTTTCTCCATTTATGGTTTCTAAGAGGAAAAACACTGTGTTCATTGTCTCTTGTGTTTGATTGTTGTACTTATTATTCTCTCAGTTAAAGATCCTAATAATGCTAGCTTAATGATGAAAAACTAACAATGAACAGGCTAAAATGACCAGCTATTTAGAAAAATTAACCCTTCTAATTCTAAAACATAGGATTTTAGTATTATTAATCCTCCCTTTTCTAACTTGGTCATATTCCTCAATCAGGATTCATGTCTAAATTGAGAGTCCATCCATTCTATTTTTAGTCACTAGCACCATTGGGTCCACTTGGCCTAATTGGGGCACATGTTCCAGTTACTAAAGTGTGGGGGACACTAATTGAGGCCTACTGCCACTGATTGCACTTGCATGCATCAGTTTAGGATCCTCCTAGATCAATCCCTACAATTTAGGAGCCACTGGGAGTGCCGATACCAACCCAGGTCTGTTGAGTTGAGTTGGTGACTAGTCAAGCTCAGTTAGGAGTCAATTAGGCTTAGTTAACATTGAATTAGACACTTGAGTTATGATTTAGAACTTTGATGAACTCCGATAATGATTTAGACAAGGTCAGCTAATTATTCAATCCTCCGATAATAATTTAGACAAGGTCAGTTAACCATTTAGTCAAGTAGATTCTAATCAATTCGAATTTCCTCACATGGATTCGAATTGATTGTGGCTATTTATCCATTTTACTTCATTGTAATTATTATCTAATTAATTTTGATTAATGAAATCATTCACAACTGCAAGCCTTTTGCACTATTTCTTTCTTCAATTCATGAGTAAAATTGTGTGATCTATTTTGTGAGTTGTGTGTTGATCAATAGATCTATGTGCTCAATTTAATATAGGAGATCATTCCATGTGGGTAAATAAACTTATCCTAAGGTCAAAACTATGTACTAAGTGTGTATTATTTCTCCAACACCCCCCCTTAATCAAAACTTAGTACATCTCATGATTTATTAAGGACTTGGAAACTAAGGCACAAGTCACCTTTTACAACAATGTTTATTAATCCATAAATGTAACCGAGGTAAGGAGAAAAACCCCATGGGACAAAACCTCCCTTCAAAAATGGATTATGAAACAGAAAAAAAAAATATGCAGATACCCCAAACTAAATGAAAATGTCTCAAGGATTATTCTTCATGGGAATAAGTGTAATGTGCTCAACCAACTCAAGAACATATGCATTATGAATCCTTATACCATGTAGAACAACTGAAATGCACTAATGGGAGAGATAATGGTGCTCTTCAGACTTGAACTTTGAACCAAACATGATGACATGCTTGAAAAAGACTAAAAATGCTTGAGAATAAGTGACCCCAAGGGAGTCATAAGGATCTTAAAACATCAAATTTGAATGAAGATTGTAATTAGCTGCAAGAATGTGGAACAAGAGTCCCAAACGTGCGATTGTGATGGCAAAGGATTATCCATCATCATATGAACTTGAAGGAACTCTACTAGTGATGGTGGAGGGATGTATGGGAAAAATAATGTGAAGCAAAGAGAGATCTTCAATTTACATCCAAACCTCTCCATCTTTCGAACCAATAATCTCATGTGAAGAAAACCCATCCTCCAGAGAAGGATCTCTATGAACATCAACTAGAAATACATTTTCCCATTCACAACAGAAGACATAGACGTTAAGGGTGTAAAATGGATATATAAATATTTAGCAATAGTGATGGAAGCAACCCGTATGCTCTCTTCATGAAACAAAGCTTATTGACAAGGAGAGGAAGCCACAGAGGAAGAAACTTGATTTGGATCATTTGTTGAATCTTTGGCTACTTCTTCTTATTCATTTCGAACAAATTCTTGAGAAATGCATCAGGCCGAGATCATAGGAAGAACACATAATGAGGTGCTCATTTTCTTTCTCTCCATATAGCCCACATCTTGTTGCTACATGCCAAGAGCTTCATATATATTTCTCCAAAGCTTGAATGGGTAATTAGTAGACTCAAGGAGGTAGCATATTGTAGGAGGTATAACTAGACACATAGTTCCATAGGCTCTATCATTGTCATTAAACCAAGAATCCTTCTCTTGAAAGGACTCTAGCTCTCTTACAGCTCCAATGGACACATCATAGAGACATTTCCTCTTCAGATATGCACACATATTTGAATTCCATTGAGAATATTTGAATGGATAAAGGAGAGGAACAACTTTCGAATCCATGAAGTTGTTGTAAAAAACCGGAATGAAAAACGCTCTCATAAACTGGAAATATTCCCTAAACAACAACTCAACCTCACAAGATTTGTTGCAGCTCCAATGAGCTCTAATACCATGTGAGAAATGCATCTCAAACTAGATCTAGGAGCTAGAACAATTTCACCATCAAAGTGTTTGACAAAAGATGCAAGAGAAAAGAAGGAGACAAAAAATAGCTGGAAGAACACATGTGAAAGGTATTGATTACTTGTCATATTATTATCATACATCATTTATAATACATTGGACAAATTCAAGTGGCTCTGGAAGCCAATTGGAGTTGTACATGAGTCAAGGTGAGAAATGACCTTAATCCCCACTAGGTGCACCAATGGAGACCCAACTCAGCCAAAATAGTCATGAATCCTCATGTGAATGTTGTTGAGGTGTGTTGGGTCATAAATGAGTCCTTGACAAGTGTGAGTGAGACTATTGAGGTGAGTGGGGTGCTTTAGGTGGAAATAAATTCCCTCGGGAGAGCTAAAACAAGACAAATACACCACTAGCACACTTGGTCAAGCTTGGACCCCACAAATCAAGGAGGTAGCACTCCAATGCATTAATGAGGGAGAATATGGGCTAGGTTGACCAAACTAGGGAACTGTTGTAGGTGTGAACATGACAAAATAACTAGATATTTAGCAGAATTAACTCTCCTAAGTCTAAACCTTAGGATATCATTGCATGTGGGTAAATAAACTTATCTTAAGGTCAAAACTATGTACTAAGGGTGTATTACCACTCCAACACCATATAGGGGAAATCCCCACAACTTCCTTAGAGATAGAATGAGGACCAATAGAAAAAGTAAAACCCAAAGATACAAAGATGATATTTGACAACTCTTCTCTCTCTCAATTGTGTGAGCTACTCCTCTCTCACTCATGCGCTACTGTTGAGTGAGTGTGTTTGAAAAATAGAGCGTCTCACTCTCTATTTATACTTGTTTTTTACTTGCCAATTACTCTACAGGGACGACCTCACTAGGAGAGTATAATAACCCTAATTTGACTCAACTGTGGGGACTATTTCCCTGACTTACAATAGAGTGCTCACCTCAATGACTTTACATGACTTTATTATATTAATGACTCTCCTGATTATAGGAACAAACATCTATGTTGGGGTACAATGAAATACAATATAAAATATACAGGGGAATATGTTTCGAAGTTACAAATACATCAACACTCCCTCTTAACTAGGAAGGTATTCCCTTGACACAGTTCATCAGCACAAGTCTTCATCACTAGATCATCGTCAAAGATGGATCATCAGCAAAGTTGGATCTTCATCATCATCGATCCTGCTATCTCGAGTAAATGGTGCTATCTCTCAATTCTACTCGTCGCAGGAAGTTCTAGAGCTAACCCTTTTCCATGTTGGATGTAGGTATCAGCAATTATATACGACCATGGGAGGCCCAACACTTACATTTGACCATTGGAGGCCCAACAATTACATCTGACCATGGGAGGCCCAACCTACCACCATGTCATAAAGGCCCAACACTTACATCTGACCATGGGAGGCCTAGCTTGCCACCATGTCAGAAAGGCCCAGCACTTACATCTGACCATGGGAGGCCCATCCTACCACCATGTCAAAAATGCTATGCACTTACATCTGACCATGGGAGGTGCAGCCTACCACCACTTTAGAAAGGATTTACACTTACATATGACCATGGGAGGCCCAACCTGGCACCATGTCAGAAAGGCTCTACACTTACATCTAACAATGGGAGGCCTAGCCTTCCAGCATGTCAGAAAGGCTCTACACTTACATCTAACCATGGGAGGCCCATCCTGCCACCCTATCAGAAAGGCCCAACACTTACATCCAACCATGGGAGGCCCAACCTACCACCATGTCGAAAATTCCCTCGGACTCATCAATTACCCTTAGAAGGAACCTCGATCTGAAGTACACCAAGCTTCTCTAAGAAGTACTCAAACTTCACTCTGGCCATCTCTAGCATAGAATCACATCAGGGATGATTATGTCCAAGGATAACCTGCGATATTCGCCAGGATTGATTACATCCTAGGACAACCTAGAGGACTAATTACGTCTGAGCAACCTACAAGCTTCGCCAAGATTTTATGCTCAAACAACCTATCTCATTGGCTATGCTAGAAGTCATCACTCCCTCTTTTGAGAGATCTTGATCTGGATCACATACTAGAGCTTCACTGCTCCTCTCTACATCATAAAAAAATACAAGTCAGATAAATCAAATCAAATAGTAGTTTTCAAAAGAAACATACTACCTCACAAATAGCCGAGCAAGTGCCAACATATTTTTCCATGGTTGTACTCAGCGCCATGTAGGACTGCATCCTACCAAACTAGTAGACCATACTGGATCTCAAATTGAAGAAGAAAATTAGGGTTCTCTGCTTCTGATTGGTGCTGCCAATCCAAATCAACATAACCATGTAGGTTAATCTTATGATTCATATCATACTTGAGCCCATACTCAACTATACCCTTTAGGTACCTCACTGCATGGTTTGCAACCAGGTGAGCATGTATCAGATTCGTTAGGAACTGGCTCAACTGGTTAACAACAAAGCATGAGACCTGGTCTTGTATTCGTCAGGATCATCAATGAACAAATCATCTAACGATACATCATGGCATCAACCATCTATAATGAAGCATCAATCAATAGCTTCAGGTTCGATGCCATAGGTGTGGCCATGTCCTTGTATTCCATCATCCCGAACCTCTTTAGGATCTCCACTGCATACTTCCCTTGTCCAAGGGAGATTCCAAATGAGCTCTTCCACACCTCCATGGCTAGAAAGTAGTGCACCATACCCAAGTCCTTTAACTCGAACTCGACAACAAGCTTCCTTCTTGCATCTTTAATGAGTTCCTCTTTTCCTGTTAGGAATAGGTCATTGACATATAACAGGAGCATCACCGGTCTTCCGCCTTCAACCTTGAACAAAAGGTTGTAATATTCTTTACTTTTATTAAATCCTAGATCCATCAATAATCTTTCCATCCTATCATACCATGTCCAACCTCAATATCTTCTGTTGTCACTCCCTCTAAAGTGGAGCATAATTCTCCCTTTGTCTTTTGTACATTATGCATTGAAACATTATGTACTAGAGTGACAAGTATCTTCCTCTACTACTAATATTCTATGTATTCATATAGGGTCACTGGATACCAAGATCCTCTATCTTGAATCTTTTGAAAATTTCTTCTCACACCCATCTGTGAGCTTGACATCCTCTACAATATTTCATCTTCAACCTTGTAGAAAAGGTTAATATCTTCATCATTTTAGGTGATCTTCAATATCCTCATGTATGTGTTATCCCATGGGTGCCTTCTAAGCTCATACAAGACCTTCTTTAATTTGCACACATTATTCTTTTTGTCATGTGTCTCAACTCCCAATGGCTACAAATGTCTCTTTGTAGTCTATTCCTTCTTTCTGTGAGAAGCCTCGTGCTATGAGTCTTGCCTTGTATCACGCAATGTTTCCATCTACTGCATTCTGGATTTTATAGATCCATATGGAAGACACTACGGAATTCCCTTCAGGTCTCGATACCACATCCTAGACATCATTTTTCTAGAACTGGTACTCTCCTTCCCTTTCTTCTTGGCTACTTCTTCCTGGATGGAAGGCTCTACATCAATGATGTCGCTCAATAGTGTCACATAACTAGACCGTGTTTGAGGCCTCTTGAAGTCTCATCATACTATTCTTCATTTTATATTCTTTTGAATATTTTTGTTTTTCTATGGAAGCTTTAGGTTGATCTTCATGTATGCTTATTGGAGTGAATCTTGAACTGTCATCAATTGTCCTTCGGAACAAGTATCATCCTTCTTTTCTTGTAGGCAATTATACGCAATATTTCCTACAATTCAAATGCACCATTTGAATGGTTAGAAACATTTAATAAGGCATATTCATAATGAAAAATTCTTATGCATAAATATATAATAATGCAACTATTTTAGCCAATACAACATTCATCCATATCTCGTATACACAGAAACTTTACATATGCCTTCCATCTCTATAAATACAATATCGAGATTGTGCACTAATCCCAATATGTCAGCAAAGAGGTTTCATCCTAGATAAGTAGCAATGGAGTGTTGTATAGCACTATAGGCTACTTACCCATAACATGCATATTAGTAGTATATTGTTCATTAATGCAGACATTCTATCATGCATAATAAATTTCACAACTAAACAATGTCATAAAAACAACTAGATATATAGGAAAAGGAAATCCAAATACTTATCTTTATTTGTTTCATGGGTATACTCCCTCTTGAGCCTTCAGCTTCATCGTCTTCTTTATTCATGACATCATCATTTCTTATCCAAATGCTAAGATGGATAAGAGGTTCTTTAAGAATTTAGTACTTCATATTCCTCGTCGCTTGAGAGACCTTCTTTGAATTATGAGAGATTGATCTTTAGTCTCCCCCATATTATCTTCTCTTATGATTTAATCTTCTTCTTTCGTGCACTCTTCCTAGATTCTATTGAAGGTAATCTCTTCCTTCTTGCACACATTCCTCGAATGAATGAATCCCATGATCCTAGGAGGCCATTCAAGGTGGCTATGCCAATATCTTATTCTTCTTCAATTTCTTCATCATAGCATCGAACACTTCCTTTTGGTGTATTAAAGGATGACACATGAGGGATGAGATGATCCATAATAGAATCTACAATGATTCTCTTGGCTCTATCCTTAACCTCATCTCCTTGTGGATCCTAGACCTTTCTTACTGAAATACTGATCTAACTCCATTTCTTCAAGGATCACAAAGGTCCTATACTTCCATACTCAAAAGTTGTTAGCTTCACCAATATTGTTATCAATATGGTGTTATTAGTCATTTTGAAATGATAACCTCAATGTAAAAAGAAAAAAATTAGATCTTATCGATTTGAGGTGTTTGTCCTTGTTCTGTAGCTAGTTGATCTAGGGTTTGTGAGAGAAACCCTAATTTTCAAAACTTGGAATTTGAAAATTCTGATTGGATAGAAAGATGGGCCTTTTCAAGTTGAGTTGTCCAATGTACTCCTTTTTCTGAAAATAGTAGACGGAAGCTTTCAGAACATGAAGCCCTAGTTTTCCAATTTCTTCTACATAAATGCCTAATATTGTTTCTATGGTATCTCCAAAATTATTGGTCCTCTATGTCTAAAAATCTGTACTAAGGTATCATTGTCTGTTCTCTTTATAATAGTACAGGTTATAGTAGAATTTCTTTCACCAATTGGGACTTATGATCGTTTTCCCAAGGTGACTTATTTCAGGACTGTTCTAAATAGTGAACTTGTAAGGACTTCCACGTGTTGCTTTTTCACCTTCAAGGTCTGACACTTTTACCATAGAAAGTAAAGTCCATGCCCTATATAGAACATCTTGATAAAATTTCATTTGGATCTTCGTAGCCCAATATATATAAATTCTCCCTATGTCACATGTTTAAGGCTCACTCTTGAGAGAGGCTAGAACCCTAACTTGGAGAAATGATATCTCCTATAATATAGTGAATCTAAGGCTGAAACATTTACACAAGGTTCATCAAAAATTTATTTTTGGCTTGGAAATGTTTCGGATCCTGATCCATTTCCAATCTCAAGACAGATAAAATGTAACAAAACTACTAGTTTTAGTATTTTAGGGTTTTCAAGCATGAAACCCTAATTTCCATTTACTGCCATTGCAGTTGTATTTTGGATGTATATTGAAACTTCTATGGTTCATAAAATAATACCACCAATAGATGTGCCCTAGTGATATGTGTTATCCTATCCCTCCTTGCTTGATTATATGTGGAGAGAACACCTCCAACTAGGAAGCCCTAGTTCCCGCAATTGCACTGTGCCTTCTTTTAGAGAGGCTTTGATACCATGTTATATTTTTATCATTCAATGAATATGATCTAGGATCTTATCTGATAGAATAACATGCACAACAATAATCACAAGAGAAAGAGACACAAATAATTTTCCTTGGGGAAACCATAAAGGAGAAAACCCTGCAACTTCCTCAGAGATAGAATGAGCACCAATAGAAAAAGTAAAACCCAAAGATACAAAGATGATCTTCGACAGTTGTTCTCTATCTCACTTGTGCGAGATACTCCTCTTTCACTCATGCACTACTGTTGAGTAAGTGTGTTTGAAAAATACAGAGTCTCACTCTCTATTTATACTTGTTTTCTACTTGCCAATTACTCTACAAGGATGATCTCACTAGGAGAGTCTAATAACCCTAATATGACTCAACTGTGGGGACTATTAACCTGAATTAAAAGGGAGGGTTAACCTCAATTAATTTACATGAATTTATTATATTACTGTCTCTCCCGATCGGAGGAATAAACATCTCCGTCAGGGTATAATGAAATACAACATAAAATATACAAGTGAATACATTACAAACTTACAAATACATCAATACTAGGATCAAATCCTGTAGGATTTGATTGGGAAAATTAACAACGCTGCAAAGATTTACAAATTTACACATAATTCAAAAGCAATTGTGATAACACAACTAAATCATGTAAAGGAATAAACCTCAAAACCTTGCATAGGCTACACATTTCACTTAAGGGTTGGAATCGCAACTATCAAGCTCAAACCCAAAACCCATCATTAAGTCATAATCGAAACCATTGCTATGTCAACGTTCCACATTAATGTAAACAAAATATATAAATTGCATTTCATTGCCGATGCTAATGGCTGAGAAGTAAAAAGCCCACCAAAATAACCATTAAAGACAGAACCCAAATATTTTAAAATAATCCATGTAAAAACCCTACTGTCTACAATATCACAGTTATGGCATCTACATTTTCGCAATAGTAGGCCAAGGTTATGGCCATACCCATACTAAACCACAGGCAAGTAAAATACATAATAAATTCTTATTTAATTATAACATGACCAATAAGAAAATACACAGTTGTGAATTAACAAGGGTGCCATTGCAAGCAATGGCACTGTTGTAAGCTAAATTGAATCATTTAAAACCAATATGAATAACCTCCATTAACATAGCAAAAAAAGATTTTAAGTTATAGGCATCAAAAGGATTATGGTCACAGCGTTGCCAAGCTAGTGGTAGCATCAACGAATAAAACCCAACTGTGAATGCATACAAATACACCTTCTATAATTTACAAATAAAACAATAGAGTCACGATTTGACAAAAGCGCCATTGCAAGCAATGGCATTGCCATAATTTAAAACCCATCATTATAAATAAACCACAAATTTTTTGTTAACCATCAAAATCATACGTTTAAGCTACCAACCCAAAATAAATTACACATCCATGTCTTGATAGTTATGGCTCAAAGGTGCCATAACCAAACCACCATAAACACCATAATTTCATACAAATCCATGGATGCCCTTTAACATAAACAGAACCTTACAGTTGAATCCATGACCAAGTAGTCACAATCTTAAACCTTTCAACACATAGCTGTAAGGCCTACCAACTATCTACACACAGAGGCATTCGGCCTAACCTATTACAAGGGTTACCTAAAAGGGTATTGCAGACAACTTGGTAGCCCCCACGACCCACGCTTGGAAGCTCTGTCACCTGCAAGATCGAAACCAAGAACGATTAGGAGTATGCAAACCCTCTAACCGAAGCAACCTTATTACAAATGCTGCAAAACTAACTAGAGTGCATACCCTCCAACATCAGGCCATCCTGTTTCCTCCACGATGTGGGAGAAGCAAAGAGCTGAATAGCGCAGACCACCCATAGTGCATACTAAATGAATCCTAGCAGCGAAATACCCAATCTTAGGGTTGGATTTGCCATATTCCAATGAGTGTTTACTCCACTACCCTCGCCACCACCAATGTCATGATATTTACCCTCATGCCTATAGTTTAGAACGCAAAAAATGCAATTTGTATTGGAACCATAATCAATATCATCGTTGACATAGACAAGCCAAGGTTCATCACATATGGAATATTTCATGAACGTCTCTTCATATATACCATGTCGCCTATAAAACTTTAATACAATATGGATAAGTCTTATGACTTAATCCTTCAGACATTTAGGCATAAAAAAATTTCCAAACATATGTTATAAACACTAAGCATAAGAATAGAAATGATCAATTCTTAAGGCACACTAATAATGATAACCAGATAGATGTAGGTATGATAAACCCTAGCTATACGTAAACAATAACACAAACAATAGTAGTATGAATTGCTAGGATTGAACCTTGGTGTAGTATAACATAGGTAGCATGCCAAGTTTAAGCGATCATAGCAATATTTCGTCATCTAATAAACCTGTACAAAGGAAACCGAGGTTTGCATTAGTTCAACATGAACTAAGTAATCCCCGTAACAACAGCTAAAACCAGTTACCACTCCAAGTGGTCCGATAATGGATCCAAATCTTGCCACTCCACCTATTGACAGTTAAAGATAAGTCAGGACTTTCCATAAATAATGAACAACTATTATAACCAAGAAGTAAGATATAATTGAACAAACACATGCACATGCCCGATAAGAAATAATCAATGAACAGTGTAATAATCTAAATAAGTTCAAGTAACATAAACACATCATATAATTACGTTAGTGACCACATTGGAAAAACATATAGAAATGGTAAGAACAGCTTATGTCACTTTAGTGTAGAAAACAAAGATCAATATATTGCATAGAAGATAAGTTAATGTCAAGTTCAGGTAGTAATTAACTAGCTTATAATTTTTCTTTTCAAATTTTGGGGACATTACAAGTGGTATCAGAGCCTAGTTTCAACACTAAGAGACCTAATGGGTGTGCCAAACATTTGGTGCATAAAATAAAGTATGTTTTGAGATTTTGTTAACTAACAAAAAAAATTTCTATTATTAGAAATTTACAATTTCAGGATTAAAAGAGCAGTTCAGGTCATAAACACAAAAGAAGACAATAGTCGCAAGGAAAGTTGAATACCCCAATCAAGAAGCAAAACTGGTGGTTGAGCTAAATTATGATATATTAAAAACCATACAAATTCTTCAACCAGACTTACACAGTTTCAAGGATGATAATATGAATGAAAGAAATAAACAACAAGAAATTAATGAAGCCTTACTATGGAACATGATGGGAGGAATCTCGTAGGGAAAACCCACTCATTCAACCAATAGGTTCAAGAAGGAATTAAATCATAAGAGGGCCAACATCCTGAGAAAAGAAGGAAAAGAAGAAGATACCCCCGAATCTCTAGAAAGAGATTGACACAATCCTTCTAGTGATGATGATATTTATCCTTGTAGAAAGAAACAAGGAAATGATGACAATATCCAGGCAGATTTCAGGAAGATAAAATCCCCAACCTATGAAGGAGAGATGAACATATGGGAGAAAGATGAATAATGGATTCTAGATATGAGCAAATATTGCTGAGTACATAACTACTCTAGCGATATCAAGTCCCTTCTGGCCATCTATAATTTAAATGGAAAAGTATCTAGATGGTGTAGAGACCTAAATCATACCAAGAAATATGAGGTAAGATAAATCCGATGGAGTAACGTTTGCAAGATTTTTCAGGAGAAATACATGTCAGAAATATTCTTCGACAGAAAGGTGAAAGAATTTCATGAATTTAGGATGGGTTCCATGACTATGTATGCTTTTAATAACATATTTTTGGATCTGTTACATTATGTGCCTTACATAAAGGACGATAAAGTGAAAATACAGTAGTTTTTATGATGTATTCTTCCCAACTTCTAGGAGAGGATTGAATTTGACATGCCTAAAAAATTGGACACCACCCTACACAAAGCTAGGCTTTGCTATGAGCTTGGACAACTAGTGCAAGAGAACATCAACAAAAGCAGAGATAGGTCTAGAACCTTCTCGAATAACCGCAAACCTAATTTCAAACCACCAGCTTATAGAAAACAAAACAACATTTTTCCAGCCAATAAGAACTTCAACAAAATAGGTACAAAGCCATGTACCGGCTCCAAATGCTAACAAACGAGGAAGAAATGAAGGAGCCAATGTTGCCCCGTTGCAAATCAAATGCTGGAAATTCCAAGGGCCCCACTATACTTGAGACTATAAGAACAAGACCAATGGAGTCTTGCACAACTTATAAGAAGAAGCAATGGCAGAGTACATATTGGGAACACCACATATTTATGCAGCCTTGGATGCCGAGAGGAAGACTATCAGGATACCATGGTTGAAATAGAATGTAATGTTTCTAACACTTCTATTTCAATATTGATAGACCCTGGTTCTTGCCGAAGATATGTATCACCTAAAACTATTGAGGTATGTAAAATAGATAAAGTTAAACATGAGAAACCCTGGATGGTGCAATTAGCAACTGGTACAAAATGAAAGGTTTCTAATATAGTTAAAAACTATGAGGTAAACATGAATGGTTTTCCTACTAGAATAAACCTGAACATCCTACCCTTTGGATCGTATGATATACTTATCGGCATGGACTGGTTGGAACAACACCATGATACGCTTGATTTCTTACACAAGTCAATCTTCTGTACATATAACCAAGGGAATCTAATAAAGATTCAAAGCATACCTAAGAAGGTTTTTGTAAGATAGATATCTGCTTTACAAGAAAAGAAGTGCATTAGGAAAGGTTCCAAACCATTTGTAGTAAACATCCAGAACATAGAAGATGAAAGAGAACAGCACATCGAGGAATTTCCGTTTATCGTAGATTTCAAGGACGTATTTCCTGAGGAAATCCCATGATTACCACTAAAATGAGACTTTGATTTTTCCATAGAACTAACACCAGGGTCAGTTTCAGCTTCAAAAGCCCCTTATCACATGAGCGCACCAGAGTTGGTGGAGCTCAAACTACAATTGCAGGAGTTTATTTACAAGGGACATATGTGACTGAGTGTGTCCCCTTAGAGAGCACTGATACTTTTCGTAAATAATAAGGATGGTACAATGGGTCACATCATCTCTGAGAAGGGGATATATGTGGACCCTAAAAAGATTAAATCCACAGAGGATTGGCTTACCCCTACTAGTGTCACCGACACTAGATCCTTTTTGGGATTAGCCAGCTACTATCGAAAGTTCATTTAGAACTTTTCAAGGATAGCTTGTCCCATGACTGCTTTGCAAAAGAAGGCAAACAAGTTCTTCTGGATGACCAAGTGCGAGGAATTTTTTTAGAAGCTTAAACATATTTTGACGACTGCACCAATACTACGAATTGCGGATCTTGATGGGGATTTATTTGTTTGCATGAATGCAAGCAAGGAAGGGCTCGGAGGAGTTCTCCTACAGAATGATTACGCTATCTTTTATGAATCATGAAAGTTGAAAGAACACGAACAAAAGTACCCCACCCATGATCTTTAGTTAGTAGCTGTCATCCACGCGTTGAAGATGTGGAGGCGCTACCTCATGGGGAAGAAATTACTTCCGAAAAAAACAATATGAGTCTAAAGTATTTATTTTAGCAATCGTATCTGAATTCCAGGTAAGCCATATGGTTTTCTTTCCTTAGTGAGTACCATTCCGAGCTAAAGCATATAAAGGGAAAGGAGAACAAAATTGCCAATGCTTTGAGACGACAATCTCACATGATATATGAGGTGACTTTAAGTCAAACCGATTCATATTTACACAAGAGGATTAGAATGACCAATCAAGTTGACCCTTTCTATGTTGAAATCCTCAAGAAGGTCCAAGAGGATAGGTTGTTTCAGCAACAAAAAGAGTACAAGGTAGATGAAGTAGGAATTCTATGGTCCAAAGAGAGATTTTACATTCGAAAAGGAGGGGACATCTGGTCCATCATCTTCACAGAATTTCATTGGACACCCTACTCAAGGCATCCAAGATATCAAAAGATGATATCCGCAGTAAAGAAACACTTTTGTGGCCTAAGTTAAATGCCGACATAGCATTGTTTATCGTGAAATGTTAATAATTTAAGTTGATTAAAGCTGAGCACCAGCATCCTTTGGGGTTGCTGCAGTCATTACCCATTCCGGAATGGAAGTGGGAGGTTGTTAGTATGGATTTTATCATGAGTCTACCTAAGAGAAAGAAGAAAACTTATTCTATCTTTGTAGTAGTTGAAAAATTGTCAAAAGAAGCACACTTCATTCCAGTGAAGTCGACCTACAAGGGAGTACACATTGTTGACATCTTCTTAAAGGATATATTTAGATCGCATGGGATACCCAAGGCAATCATCTTGGATCGAGATACTAAGTTTATCGGGAACTTTTGGAGATCCTTATTCTCTAGTTTAGAAACACAGTTGAACTTTAGTACTGCTTACTACCCGCGGACAGATGGGTAGACAGAACTTGTAAACTAGATTGTAGAGGAAATGCTTAGGATGTATGTCATGAACAACGCCACCAAGTGGGAATATTACCTACATCTTGCATATTTTGCATATAAAAATAGGTAACAAACCTCTACCAAGATGCATCCCTTTGAGGTACTCTATGGATGAAAGTTTAAAACACCAATTACTTGGGATAGCCCGGTGGATCAACTCATGTTAGGGCCTCACTTACTACATGAATTGGAACAATTGGTTACCAAGGTCCAACTGAACCTTAAAGAATCAAAGGACCACCAAAAAATCTACGCGGATAAGAAAATAAAATATAATTTTATCAGATAGGCTACCATGTTTACTTGAAAGTAAAAGAAAAACAAAGCTCATTGAGCTTGGGAAGGTGTGCTAAGTTAGCACTTATATTTTGTGGACCCTTTGAGATATTGGCCAAGAGAGGGCCAGTTGCATATGAACTAGATTTACGTGCTCACATGAGATTCCATAATGTTTTCCGCACATATTTATTACAAAAATATGTTTATGATACTAAACATGTGATTGATTGGTCCTTATTATAGTTGGAACCTAAAGGGGAGTTTACACCTGAAACCCTTCATATACTGGACAAGAGAGAGGTGTAGCTCAGGAAGTGGACCATAGTCCAGTTGAAAGTGCAATGGAAGCACTTGGAGGCCGATGAGGCTACTTGGGAGGATGAAGCCACCATGAGAAAGGCTTACCCCGCCTTGTTTCATGATTTCATTCTGATTCTTTCGAACACCGCGAATGATGTTGTTCTAAGCAGGGAGGGATGTAATATCTCAAATTTTGACCTAACACTTATGGGCATAAGGCCCATTTCTTATGATATTTCTTTGATGTTTTAATTGTTATATTGGGCCTAAGACCCCATTACACATGAGAATGATGATTTGTTTGATATATTGGGCATAAGCCACTTACATATATTTTATATAAATGATTCATGCATTAGGAGTGGACCCTGAAGCACGTAATTGATGAAATGTTTGTGTTGAGCGAGAATCTCTGGAGCACATGAGTATGTGATGTTTTGTTTTGAGCAAGAAGCTCTGAAGTACATGAAAACATAAAAATTGGAAGTGTTGGGCATAATCCCTGGAGCCTTCTAAGTTGATGTTGAACATAATATCTAGAATGTTTAGATCCATGGCCATTGTATCCCTAGGTGTATCCTACAAATACATCCTAGCATTAGTGTTGAGTGAGGAGCTCTGGAATTGCACTAAGTTTGTAACTCCTTATTCCTTAGTGTTGAGTATGGGTTCTAGATAAACGCTAGGATTTACTGAAAAAATTTAATATGATGAGTGAAAACAACTCTGATAAAACATTGATCGCATCTTACTTATTTTTAAGTGATTAAACAGAATTTTGAATTTTTGTATCTCATCAAAGAACTGAAGAACTAGGTCATGTTATACGAGGGAATCCAACATGCAAGGAGGTTTAGAGTTGCCTAACCTAGTTGACCTAACCCTTACGTGAAGGCCTTATTAAAGAAAGTGACTAAGCTAAAATAAAAGTGTCATATGATTAGGGATCATGCTATATGATACCTAAAGTTAAAATGTTAACAAATTGTATATATATAGAAATATATAATTTATAAATGATATGTATAAAAGAGTAAGCATAGTAATCATACTAGTAACTATAAGTAACAATGAAAGGATCCACATGTTATTATTATTACTAATGATAATTAAATATTAAATACCTACAAGAGTCAAAGTAGGAACTAGTCAAAAGCGACGCTCAAGGAACATTGCGCAGACATCATGCACGATCGTCACAAAAAATAAGCTCTATCTAAACTTGCCCACCACTCACGCCACCACATAGGCCTTAAAGAAACTAAACTTTTCACTAAAGAGGAACATTACAAGAGGAGGAAAATCAAGGAGGCCATAAAGATAGAAAAATTTCCATTAAATCTAAATAGGAATGATGGCCTTAAACTCAATGAGTGTTGGCACCCTATTATCCACCGTCTTAAAACAAAAACACACATAAAAACAAAGACTCTAATTATTAATGTCTTAATTTATTTTTTAAATTTAATTAATAATTTTTATAATTTTTATTTAATATTAATTATTAATTTAATTTAATACTTTAGAAAGCCTTATGACCTAAATATAAAAGATGAATATTAATTTTTAAAAAATTATAAATTGGGAACAAAATTAATAATTAAAAGTAGTTATTAACTAGAATTAACTATTAAGTTATCAAGAAATAAAATTAAAATTAAAATTAAATTCATTAAGTATAACTAACTAATTATTAAAATTATAAAAAATATTAATTTTAAAATTCCAATAAATAGATATTTTTTATATATCCTAAAAATTATTTAAAGTAATATCCTTCTCAAAAATATTTATAATTAATAACTTTATTGAATTTAATAAAAATAAAATAAAAATTTCTAAAATCATTAAAATTGTCTATTAAGATCTCATGGTTAGGTTAAAACATAGCCTATAAACATTAAAATAAACTTTAAATAAGAATGTTAAGTCTAATAATTAATGTTATCCACTATAAACTAAAAAAAATTAATTAAATAAATATGATCTTACAGTTATTAATATGTCATTTTCATACCTCAATTAACCCTGAGATACTTTCTCCTCATGATGAGCCCTACTTTGTGGCTCGAAACGTCGAGAATAAATTTCAGCTAACACGGTCTTCCTCTTATCTTCATCATTCACTCCTTAATATCATGAACAACCTATTCAAAAATTCCTAAGTTAAATTTAAATAAATATTAAAATTACCTAAATTAAATAAAAGGGTTTATTTCTAGAAATCAAATGATTCTTGATTTAACTACGCCTTTTCTTAAAAAGTTTGTGAATAAAAACCCAAGCCAAAGAGAGGCTTGGGGAACTCTGAATTATTCCATAATTCTACTTAATGTTATTCAAGAGAGTTCTTGGAAAACATTTTTTCTAAGAGGAAAAATGAAACTGAAACAAAAACTGATATCCCAGATAAGTAATCCCTACCTTAGGAGCTCTAAGCTACTTGCATGTTGGAACTGGCTCGAAGGGATCTCGATTTAAACCAGGAACAGTTCTGGGTCATGTCTAGGTGGAACGTGGTAGTTCCCAAGTTATCTGGTTATCTGAACAAAGGTGAGATATGCCTATGTACTTTTTATTCTGGGTATCTGAGTGTGCATGATTTTCAGCCATTAAAAATAGCTTCAACTTGCATGTATGAGGTTCTTGATTTTTCCCTTGCAATTTACACATCTTTTCTTATTAAATGGGGAGATTAAATTCTAAATGGATAATTAGTATTTGTCTTTCATAGCTAGGTTATATTCTGCATTATTTATTTCTTCACTTACAGGTTAAATTCAGTCTTCCCTAACCGATGTATTTCTTTTAACATAGGCTAGGTTATTTTATCTACTCAAACATGATATTCTAGTTAAGAAAATATATCTTATTCATATTTGTAATGACACAAGGATTTGGTCTCTGTTATTTTCTGCATTTTATTTCATCATTTATTGGTTAATTTCAGTCTTCTTCGACAAAGGTATTTCTCTAAACATAGTCTAGATTTTTAAGTGAGTTAGATTTCATGCTTATTATTTCAAGTTCAAAATGTAAAAATAATATCAAAGGTTTTCTACCTAAATCCCTAACTGATGAACCTTATCAACCAAAGAAGTATTTAAAACTAAACTTTATCTTCTGTTTGCTGGTAGAATTCATATTGTCAGCATGCTTGTATAAAATTATAGCTTAAACATCATCACTGAAAATTTATATATAAAAACAAATTGTAAGATAAAAGGAGTTAATATGTTTTAAAACCTACTAAATATCTTAAACAAACTTCAAACAAATAATTTCCACTTTATAACTTTACCCACATCGCATGCCAGCTGTCGAGACCTGTTAAGGTCTGTAGCAACGATTTTATTATAAACAATTACCATACTATCTACCGTCAAAATAAGAATCAAACTTAAAACTAATACAATCTTATTGTTGAAATAATGTATCCATTGAAAGGTTTCAGGATCGAATCCTGTCGGCACTTCTGCCAAAACAAAATCCACACATACAACTTTAAACCACAAAAGCACATAGCCCAAGATCAAATCCCGTGGGCTCATGTGGTTAAAAACATAGGTTTTATCAAAACACAACAGGCATAGAATCCTGTAGGATTCGAATGGAAAAATTAACAACGCTACAAAGATTTACAAATTCTCACATAAGTCAAAAGCAATTGCGATAACATAACTAAATTACGTAAAGGAATAAACATTGAAACTTTACACAGGCTATGCATTTCACTTAAGGGTTGGAATCACAGTTATCAAGCTCGAACCCAAAACCCAACATTAAGCCATGATAGAAATCATTGCTCTATCAACATTCCATATTAATGTAAATGAAATATATATACTGCATTTTATTATTGAGGCTCATGGACGAGAAATAAAAAACCCCTCTGAATTAACCATTAAAGACAAAACCCAAATATTTTAAAATAATCGCAATTGTAGGCCAATCTTACGGCCATCCCCATACTAAACTACAGGTAATTAAAATACATCATAAATTCCCATTTAACAACATGGCCAATAAGAAAATACATAGTCACGAATTAACAAGGGTTCCATTGCAATCAATGGCACTGCTGTAAGCTAAACTAAATAATACCTAGGATAACAAAATTTGTATGCTAAGTTCAGCCAATGTGATTTCTTTAAGGATAGGATTTAATACCTAGGACATGTAGTGTCAAAGGATGGAATCTCTGTCAACCCCTACAAAATTAGGGCTATCACTAAATGGATAACTCCTAAAAATGTAACCGACATACGATCATTCATGGGGATTACTGACTACTATTGGAAGTTCATCGAAGAATTTTCTAAGATAGCCTACCCCATAACTTCATTCCAGAAGAAAGGTAAAAAGTTTGAGTGGAATGAAAAGTGTATGGAAAGATTTAATAAATTAAAACACCTTCTAATTACCGCCGCTATCCTAAATATTGCTGATCCTTTCAAGGATTTCATCGTATGTACCGATGCTTGTAAAGAAGGAATAGGAGGGGTATTAATAAAATAAAATTACATCGTAGCTTATAAATCTAGAAAATTAAAGGAACATGAAAATAATTATGCTACACACAACTTGAAACTTGTTGCAATAATTCACACATTAAAAATGTGGCGGAATTACCTTATGGAAGGAAATGTTTTCTTATGTCAGACAACATAAGTCTAAAATATCTATTTGACCAACAAAAATTAGATGCTATACATGCAAGATGGTTGTCTTTCTTAAGTGAATATGATTTCGAAATCAAACACATAAAAGGAAAGGAAAACAAAGTTGTAGACGCTTTGAGTCGTTATGCAAATTTATTATTCGCAAGCAACAATTATGAATATGATTTGGAAAATTATATCTAAGGTGCAGAAAATTCTGATAAGGAATACCAAATTTTAAAAGAAAAGACTGCTGAAAATGAACATAATCAAATAGAAACATATTTCATCCTAAATAGAAGGGGTTTTTCGTTGCATAAAAACATGTTGTACATACCAAATACAACATAAATCAAACTTACAGTCATGAATGAGTTACATAAACAACCATATTCAAGACATCTTGGATATCAGAAGATGATCACCATGATCATAAAATATTTCTTTTGGCCTAACATGAAGAAAGATGCAGCAAAGTACTTAGCTTGCTCCATAGAATGTCAACAAATTAAGATAGAACATCAGCATCTACTAGGACTGTTGCAACCACTACCCATTCCAGAATGGAAGTGGGAAACAATTAGTATGGATTTTATAAGAGGCCTACCGAAGAATTTTAGAAATCATGATTCAATAATGGTCGTAATCGATAAGTTAAGTAAGACTGCTCATTTTATTCATGTAAAATCTACATATAATGCTTTTAACATTGCAGATAATTTTATGAAAGAGATTCTTAGATTACATGGTGTACCAAAAGTAATAGTGTCAAATGGAGACACAAAATTTATAGGAAAATTTTGGAAAGCTTTGTTTAAAGGGTTAGGTACATAATTGAACTTAAATACTGTGTATTATCCACAAACAATTGGGCAGAATGAAAGGGTAAATGAACTACTAGAACACATGCTAAGAATGTATGTAATTGACACACCAGGTAAGTGGGAAGACTAATTACACTTAGTAGAATTCGCTTACAATAATATATTTTAAGTATCAGCAGGTATGAGTTTGTTTGAAATTCTGTATGCATGCAAATGTAATACTCGAATTTCTTGGAGAAATCGAGTTGATACGATAATGTTAGGACCTGATTTATTAAAAGATATTGAACTAACCATGTAACAGGTACAACAAAAATTGAAGGATTCCCAAGACAGGAATCAAAGTTATGCTGACCTAGAAAGAAATCCTAGAGAGCTCTAGGTGGATGAACATGCGTACATGAAGGTAAATCCCAAGAAAATTTCTTTGAGATTAGGAAAGTATTAAAAGTTGGAACCCATGTATTGCTGGCCATTTGAATTTTTTGTCTAATGTAGGGCTGGTTGCAAACCAGTTAGCCCTACCACCCACTATTAAAGTGCATAATGTTTTTCACATTTCTATTTAAAAATATATATTTGTGATGATACCCATGTGATCGATTGGAATGCGATCTAGGTGGAACCTGAAATAGAGTTCCAGATGGGACCAGAGTGTATTCTTGACACAAGAGAACTTTTACTCTGGAACCATACCATTGGACAAGTCAAGGTGGAATGAAAGCACCTTAGTCCAAAAGAATGTACTTGGGAACTGTAAAATGTTATGCGGTAGGCATATCCAGTTTTATTCTAAGATGACAAAATGGAAGAATAAGAGGATAGTTAGTAACACCAAGTACGGTGTTATCCTATAATGGGGAGCTGTATGTAATGCACCTAAAATTAATAATTTACTATTAATTTTTTTTGAAAATATTTTATTTATTATTTTTAATATTTGATAGAGTAAAAAATAAAACATTTGTGATGAATTATTCTTTATTAATAAAATATACTGAATGGCATAGAACTAGATTGGCTATTGAAGAGTGTTTGTTGACCCTCAAGTGGAAACAACATAGTTGAAGCTAATGATTGAGAACTCAAGGTGGAAAAGGAATATTCCCCAAAATCGAATGTGACTCCTAGTTGAGTGCTAAAGAGAAGGAGACTGATAAATGACCAAGTCATAGGTAAAATACTATGTAATATTATGTTCATTATCAAGCAGGAGGCTAGCATTGGATGGGGATTGAATCTGATAATACAAGAGATGGCGCATTAGGTGGATTTTTCTCTTGTGGTTCAACGAACAGGCTCAGTGGTTCTCGAGCAATTGATTTGGATGCTCTAGTAGTTGGTGGCATGGAACAATTGTTCCATCTCTGCTTTTTCCCCAACAGTGGTGCCATTTTTCTTGTCCTATTCTTATTTGTTAAAACTAGTTATAGTTAGATTTCTATGTTAATTAAGAGTCCTAGTTATTTCTTTTTAAAGGAAATGACTTATGCCTTTGTATAGATTAAGGATTTAGAATGTATCTAACTATAATGTAGACTCTGTTACATATCAATATTCATTCCTTTTATGTTAGCAAACTAGATCTTTTTGTTGTACGTTATTCATTCCTATATTACCAAATTAAGTTTTTAATGTACCTTTGTACTCATTTCTTTTCCATTATTTCTGCAAGTATGAAGGTTAATTTTGTTACTATATTAGGAAAAACAATTTATCCTATGCATATTAGTATAAATCTAGATAACTCACAATTGGGGAAGATTGCGATAACAATCTCTAATTATTTATTAAAATCACATTAAATAATCAGGATTAAAGGATTATGAACTAACAATTTGATCCAGATGGAGATCAGTGGCCACCCACCTATTCCACTGGCTCAAAACAATTGTCTATTGTGGCAGTTTTCTAGTTATTTTTCTACAGTTTTTCATGTCCTAAACATTTGGGGCCGTTTTGAGGCCCTAAACAATGTTTTTTGGAGATTCAGGGCCAAATGGTTACATTTGGTTGACCAAAATTTGTAAAGCTTAGACAGACCTTTCCAATGAGTTATCAAACGCCCAAATTGGAGATCGTATGCAAAAGTTATGACCCCGGGAAGTTGACTGTTCAACTTACTACCTTGGGGCCGCAAACTTTATTACGGTTCATCTTCTAGGGTTACGTTTTGGACTTTTGGGGTTCTCACCTCATTCTTATTATAAATAGGCCCCTTTGGCCTCATTTTGTATTCAACTTGGCACGGATGAGCATAGCAGCCACATCTCTTCTCAAAGATAGCTACCACCATTCTAGCAATTGCATTATAGTCTGTTATATTTCCACCATTTAATAGTATATGTGTTTATTGTATCTCTGTTATCTTTGCAAAATGTCTGTGATTATGATTATGTGTATGTTCTTCCATTTCATTCACGCATAAATCCAGATCAAAGGTATCAGATCAATCTGCTCTTTGATTGTTTCTTGGTGCATGTCCCCGACGAGGTCCGAGTATAGAGAGTTTGGTCTCAAACTAGTTTCACTTGATCATTCTCACCGTCCCAAATGACCTCCCATGGCAGAAGAAAAGAGGGACGACGGAGCAGGAGATCCTATCAAGTCGTTGCTTGAGGAAGCCCTTGAGTGATAGAGGAATGAGAAGATGGATAGCTTCACCCAAATCCTTCTACGAATGCTGGCAGCGGCAAGTGCATCTTCAACGAGTAGTCGGTTCAGGGATGCAACTCCCTTCAAGGTACAAGTTAACTTTGATATTCCTTTATTTGAAGGAAAAATTGATGCAGATGCCCTAGATAATTTGATGAATGTTCTAGAAGGGTATTTCTCTATCCACAATTTTTCTGACAGAGAGAAGATCACCTTTGCGCTCCTTAAGGCATTCCCCTATGTCCAAAATTGTTGGGGTAATTATTGTGAGCAAAACTTATCAGACGAGTCGAGAATGTTTGAAACAAATCCCACTTGGGCCTCTTTCATAGATGGCATCAAGAAACAGTATTAACATGTGGGAAACTGTGATGACCAGTACACAAAATGGACCATTATGTGCCAAGAAGGGGACCAAACGGTATCGGAGTACACCAACAACTTTCATAACTTACGCACAAAGCTGGGCATCAAGGACTCCGAGCAACACCTAATTCTAAAATATCACAATGGTCTACATTGGTACATCCGAACTGATATGGGGTTCCTCGACATCTCTTCACTTGGATCCGCCTATCGGTATGCTATCAAAATCGAGGAGAATTTTCGACAAAAGAACAAGCGAGACCCTCAACCTACGAATCCACAGCAGAAGCAAGGCAAGAGATTCCCTGGTCCGCAGAACACAGCAAAAGGAAATGACAACCAATCCCCACCACAAGTAAAGAAAGGGGATGGAAAGACAAAGAAGGAAACCGGTAAGTGGTGTGAATTTTATAAAAGCCCTTGGCACAACACTGATGAATGTCGCTCAAAGTAGTCATTAGTGACTGAGATTAAATCTTCAGAATCAGATCCTAATTATGATTCTGAACCCAATACCATAGCCGCATACAATGGGAGGCAAATCATTGATGCAGACCCCACTGCCACCGTTACTACTACACAGATTCAACTAGAGGATCCTAAAGAGTCAGAGGCAGAGGAGTGCCTCTTCCACTCGCAAATGTGGGTGAAGGGAATGCCTCTACATTTTGTTGTTGACAACGACAGCCAAAAGAACTTGATCTCAGCAAAAGTCATCAAGAGATTGGAGCTTCTGACAACACCACACCTGCAAACTTATAGCATCAGTTGGCTAATCCAAGGATGAGGTATGCACATTACTAAACAATGCCTCCTACCATATGGAATCAATCGTTTCAAAGATGAGGTACTGTGTGATGTGGCCCCACTTGAAGTCTATGATATTCTTTTAGGACAACCATATATGTGGAAGCATCATGTTGTATATGAGTCATGGCCTCGCAGTGTCATTGTTACTTTGGGAGGAAAACTCTATTGAATACCAGATACCGTTGCACCTAACAAAGTCTCGCAAGGTATGAAGATAAGCTCCCATATCAAAAAATTATTCCTCTTCACAATTGCATCTGAAGGAGAACATAAGATCACAGAGACCTCCACACCCTCTACACAGGGTGTCTCTACTCATCAGACAGAAGAAGAAGACATAGCCATTGTTTCCTCATCTATTCGAGTACCTCTACGATGCAAGGCCACGCATTCAAGGTGCTCATCCAGAAACAAATCATCCATACAACAATTACAACCTTCTAGGGATGTCAAAGAAAGGAAGCCTCTTCACTTCAGCAAATGTCGCACCAGGAGATCAACTCAACACACAATTCGAGATATGATACAGGATTCGACGTAATGGAGACCATTGCTTCCTAAGGAGGGAGGATTGATCCAAATGGAGATCGGTGGCCACCCACCTATTCCACTGGCTCAAAACAATTGTCCATTGTGGCATTTTCCTAGTTATTTTTTTATAGTTTTTTGGGCCCTAAACTTTGGGGCCATTTGGAGGCCCTAAATGACGTTTTTTGGATATTTGGGGCCAAATGGTTGCCATTGGCATTCATTTGGCCGACCAAAAGTTGTAAAGCTTAGCCAGACCTTTCCAACGAGTTATCAAACGCACAAATCAAAGATCGTATTCAAAAGTAATCACCCCGAAAAGTTGACTGTTCAACTTACCACCTTGGGGCCGCAAACTTTATGACGGTTCATCTTCTAGGGTTACGTTTTGGAATTTTGGGGTTCTCACCTCATTCTTATTATAAATAGGCCCCTTTGGCCTCATTTTGTATTCATCTTGGCACAGCTAAGCATAGCAGCCACATCTCTTCTCAGAGATAGCTACCACCATTCTAGCAATTGTATTACAGTTTGTTCTATTTCCACTATTTAATAGAATTTGTGTTTACTGTATCTCTATTATCTTTGCAAAATATCTGTGATTATGATTATGTGTATGTTCTTTCATTTCATTCACGCATAAATCCGAATCACAATTCGACATAACATCTAGGTAATACCAATGCTAGAATCACATCCATTTACAATCGAAGAGTCCTATGTATACAATACAGATATTATACAAATAATCACCTACATGATAAATATAATTAATATTTAAATTATTTAAACAAACCTTTACGGATCTCCTCTAACAGTCATAACCAGATTGTAGATATGCAAGCCAAACAAAGCATATTTGCAAGTATGTCAATTCAAAAGACTGGTTGTAAGTCCATTATGATGGTTGTTGAGCTTTTAAAGAATACAATGATCAAATCTTCACCAAATCCAATCCAAATTGGAAGCATGCATTCTATCTTTTTAGACCATGATTTCATAAATTAACTACTCCACAGAAATCGTACAACCCAATGGATCTTGTAAATCATATCAAGTTTAAATATTATGGCCGGAAGGCCATAAGAGGATGGAAAACTGTAAATCAAAGAAGAACCACAGAGTATCCTCACAACAGAGACCCTAAGGGTTGTTCCATTATTTAAACAAGTAATCAAATAAAAACAATAGAATGTACACATACAGGGTGTGGTTGTAAGTCCATATTCAATGGCTTCCACTTGTTTTAAAAACCATGAATAAATTAAACTAATAGAACCAACAATGTTGAGGTAACACCATCTGCGATGGCACCCACAGTATTATGCAACCACTAAAGACTTAAACATAATGCATTCACATCCTATTCGAAGCAAAGAGGCTATAAAATCCCTCTGTAAAAGAGAATTAAACCCACACCACTTATCTTATGCAGAGTTGGATCGTCCTCTCATCTCGGCTCTTTAAACTCATGTGTTATACACCTACAACGAGACCATATGAGTCTTAAGCTGATGGTTACAGTGTTTTCAAATCAATTGTAGGGAAAGAGAAAACCGAGATAGGGTTTTGTCTTTTTACCTTGACGTTATGAAACACATGCCTTAGAGGAGGAGACCCTATCGCCTCCCTCTCTAGCGCCCTCCACCTACAAAAAGATTAAGCTACGATCAGAAACTAAGGCTTTAATAAATAAAATAAAATTGTAATAAAGTATCATAAAACCTCATAACATTACCATGGGCGAGTTGCAGAGAGGGCCATGGGTTGGCTCCTTCATGGTTCCCCTTATCCCTCCTCTTCCTCCAACCACAATAGTGTAATATTAGTAAATGCCTTAAAGAAATGCAATTATCTCATAAAAATTATAGATCAAAGTTTAAGTCTCTTACCTGTTAAATAAGGCCATGTGCATAGTTGAAATGCTGGAATAGTGTAATATTAGTAAATGCCTTAAAGAAATGCAATTATCTCATAAAAATTATAGATCAAAGTTTAAGTCTCTTACCTGTTAAATAAGGCCATGTGCATAGTTGAAATGCTGGCGGGGTCATTTGAGGCAGAAGCAACCTATTGTAGACAGTCATGGGAGCTATGAAAGCACAAGACTACCTCAAAAAGGAACTGGGAACGATTCCATTAACATGGTGGCAAAAACTTTACACCAGAGACCCTAAGAATCGCAATTGATAGAAAAGAGATTTGGGTCTTGCAACTTACAGACCAAACGACCAATTAAAACTAATGAAAGATTCATATGTTCAAAATGACATATTAAAATCCCTTTGAAACCCTTTCTATCTCGCCATGCAAATGGAAGAATGAGATTACCTCTCAAGCAAGCTGGAAGGGCGTAGCTACGCTGTCAACTTGGAGCCAGGACATAACATTAAATTTTCCAAGCCAAACAAGGTATGATCCCTTCCAACATCATGACTCACGGCCATGAGAATTATGGACCACAATCATTACTATCAAAATTATCGATCAATGAACGGACCTTGGGTTTAACAATCAAACAAATAAATTATAATCACATAACATGTGAGCCATTGCATTGTGAACAAAGTATATTCTATTTTCAAACCATGACGTAGACCATGTCAACATCATGTACATTTATAATATGCTGAGAAACTTATATTACCACTATAGATCCATCTAAAAGGGGATCTATCAAGCACCGAGAGGGATCAAATCTCTCAAGGTGGAAACCCTTTTTTAGAGTGGAAATGTGTAATCTAATTTTTATGGTTTTAGTATATCTAATTGATGTTGTTATATATGTGTGTGTGTGTGCAATTCTAAATAATTGAAATTTAATTTAAGCCAACAACTTATTTTTAATAATATTTTATTATATTTTATGAAAGACACGTGTCAACTCTAGGATGAGCATGGAAGGAGTTACACATCTCTCCCCTACTCGGCTATAGAATACATATTTTCTTTGCAACAACTTATTTTTAATAATATTTTATTACTTTTTATAAAAGACATGTGTCAATTCTAGGATGAGCACGGAAGTAGTTACAAATCTCTCCCCTACTCGGCTATAGAATGCACCTCTTCGGTGCAATAAGGCTTAAACCATTGCGATGCATTTCAACGAAGGGGGGTATACTATGGTCAAATCTAGATTCTTTACACACTTTAAACCTTATACCTTTATTCCTTAGGAATAAAGTGCTTACATTTTATACCGTGAGCTTAGGCTATGGTAAGGCCCATGGCCTCTAACCTTAAGGAAAACCTTATTACATTAAAGGGTGGGATCAATACTATGCTATAATCTCCCAACGCTTAGGGCCATTTAAGCCCTAGTAAAACTAATAAAAGCAAAAGGAAGGAAACTGTAAAACATCATCTCGGGTGTAGCTGAATGAAGGTGATCGGATTGGATGGATGTTGATCATTACCTCAGCTAGAAAACATGGTGTAGTAAGCAAAAAAGAGATTAATATCTTGCATAAGCATCTATAACTTAACACATTAGTAAATTGCTTGTTAAGAATTATAAATTAATGCTAGTTAGTTGCATCTTAAAAAAATTATTTACGAATTTTGAGCTGTCTTACAAGTATACTCATTAACTGAGAAGACTTAGAATAACAAAGTTCTCTACAATTAAATATTTTCCTAACATTTTGGATTTAATATCTCTTTTATTTTGTTTAAAATCTTCAACTAACAACTTAGAACCTTGGAAAATTCAACTAACAACTTCAAGCATACAATTTTTGTGACTAATACAAATCTATAGCCAACACAAATGGCAATGTTGGAGTTATTCGATATTATTATCATTAACCGTGAACCTCATGGGTTTTCTTAAGTCTCACTTTCATTAAAAGTTACTTTATAAATAGTGAAGGTTTTGCCGTCTTCCTTGATAAATTAGGCAAGTCATTGGCTTGTGCTTACCATTTGATATAAGTGGGGTTTTACCTTTTTGTTGTTACATGTAACAAAACTGATTTCAGTTTACAAAACTATAAATTTAAAAACTATTTATATACTTAAAAAAATCATAATAAAAACACGTTAAAAAATCAAGTGTAATTTGTAATTTTCACGCCATTTAATCCTCCTCCTCGTCATATAATGAGTGCATAATAAACGATTAAAAATGAGGGATAATCGCACGCTTTGAAATAGTCATTCTAATCTTCATCACAATTAATTGTGTCTTTCATAAGACGAACACACCATCGAATCAATCTTAAATAGTAAAATCGAATAGACCATCTAATCGATCATAAAGAGTATAATTCTTTTTCTTTTTTATACATTTAATCATAAAAGAGTATATATGGGTCTATATTGGTGTCTTTAAAATTGTTAAAGAGTAATTCAATATATTGGGTGTTATTAATATAAGGAATAAGATTTTGAATTAAATTAGGAATATACATATTGATTAGTGGTTCAACTAATCAAATTTTAGAAGAATAAATTGGTAAGAAACTAAACTCTAAGTATTATTAATTTTCCCATAGTTATTTGATCCGTCTCAGTTTTTAACAAATTACACCTTTTGCTATTTAATTGAGCTCGGTTCTAAAAAAAATATACCTCAAGATGTCTGATCCATCTCACGTTTTATTATATCTATGTTTACCATCAAATCAAATTATTTAATTTAAGTAGACATCATTTGTATTTATGAAAATCTCTAAATTTGATATCACTTTTTATTATATCTATGTTTACCATCAAATCAATATTATTTAATTTAAGTAGACATCATTTGTATTTATGAAAATCTCTAAATTCAATATCAAATAAATATAATTGAAATATTAATCATATTTGTATTTATGAAAATTTCTAAATTTAAAATCAAATAATACAAATATTTTATTTTTCAAAGCACTATTTTTATATATAAGAATATCCTATCATTATAAATGACTAATAAAAAAAGTTAAAACCAAAGCCAAACAACATACATGGAAGAGATTATGGATCAACTCGGATCATACCAAAGCCAAACAACATACATAAAAGATATTATGGATCATGTCGGATCATACCAAAGCCAAACAACATACATAGAAGAGATTATCGATCAAGTCAGATCAGAAATGATAATGATGTCAATAAAAGACAAATATTTTAAATTGAATTAATATGGTACATGGGAAGGTCAGAAGCCCCACAAACACCCAATAATAACACAAGGCGGTGGAAAACCTATTCAAACTTTCAAGCGAAATAGGTTGTATCAGTATGCATTGAAAAATACCATTTCCAACAGTGGACCAACACGGATCTAAACCCAAACAAGCAATATACGAATCCGTCATCTACGCAATCTATAGTGTAACCTGCCAGCTATTTAGTCTCTTTAATTACTAGGTTTAATGATGCACCCGTACAAGGTGCAGTATGCCTGTACCATGTTCATGGCCAGAATAACAGTCCCAACAAGCAGAGCTACAACATTCCATGGTTTTGACAAATACTCTTGTTGATACTCGCGATATGATCTGAAAATAAAACTTTTGATGTCGTGCACCATGATCCTGATTTTGATCTGGTAATACTTTTCTCTAAGCACTTCGTTCAGCTCTTCTTTCAGCTTCTTTACCGAAGACTCCTCGGTGCCACGAGAGGACTGGCAGATGCTGTCCCACATCTTGGCTATATGCTCCTCGCTTAACGTACTTTGGGAACTAATTATGACACCACGTTTAATCAGAAGGCGAACGTCTTCGGGAGTGTCAATGAGGTAGTCCATCACCTGGATGAATTCCGTCACGCATTTGGGACGGGCCGTGTGATCAAGGAATTCCAATGCAAGTAACTTTCTGAAGAACACTTCAGTCGTCTGCCCAGAAGATACGGTCATCTGCGCAAGCTGGAGCGTGCGGGAGTATTTGTCGAACATAACATGGTATCCCCATTCGAACATTATGCCCGCCTTTGTCAGCTCTCCAATGGTGTATTTTATGTTAGCCTTTGCGAGGCGCACCCCCGCGTCGTATCTTTTATCCGCCTTAGCCTGTCCTCCGGCCCTGTATTTTATGCCGTCGTATGCCAGCTGCCCCGTGGTGTTTTTTTTCACCGGAGGTTCTTGACTGGTTGGGCGATTGAAGCAAAAGAAAATGCCACAGATGTTTTCAACCACGTACTGATCGACAAACCTGGACATTCTTTGACGTAGAGTCGGATGTGAGTTGGCGGACTGCGGGAATTGTAATTTGAGGTGTGGCGAAACATTTGTGTGTAAGAAACCCAGCAAATGCGCCTCGGTTTCTTCTGTACCACGTTGATAATAGAAATAGATCGGAGACAGATCTAGGCACGTCCTCCTCAACAGGTAGTGGTAATCGTCAAAACCACCGGGAAACAGAACTCCTTTCACCTTATCATAAATTTCTTATCATAAATTTCTTTGAGCACAAACAGCGGGATCTGGTTCTCCAGCTTCAGAATGTCGCATTTTACAACGTCACCGCTCTCAACATAATCAGGGCGGTCAAATACAGAGTATATAAAATACATGAGAAATAAAGTATCTACCATTATCATGAGAGCGAAGTTATTATCATACTGATTGTCGCCAGTCTTTTGCCACTGATAGAAGCTCCGAATCTCCGGCAGCCTTTCTACGATCATTTTAGATATGGCATCTAAGCTGTGGCCATATTTGGCGATTTCCTGTGAGAGACAGGCAGCGGACTTGACTTTGTCGGCATCCTGGTACGACATCTTCATCACCTCATCTTGATCTTCGTCTTTGAAACGACGATGGTGGTATGGCCCCAGTGAAATATGCTGAGGAATGTACGCCTGTGGATTGCCACTCAGCAGAGCCTTCAGCACACGAAAAAGCTGTTTAATATTGTTTCTTACTATCCTTTCCTCACTGTTTTCATAAAGCATTTGCTTAACTCGTGTAGGCCAATCCTGGGAAAAGAACTCGTCATCCTCCATGACCTCCACGGAAAAGCGCCCTTCTTCCGCCATCATAATCATCAACTGAAACAGCATAGAACGTATTTTCGATTGTTTAGCTCGTCTCTCCTCTAGTAGCTGGACTGGCAAGAAATTTTTTGTTTTGATTCAGAACTCGCAGTGATATTATATAATCTTTATTTATGAATTAAGTAAACAAGAAAAGTGCCCGCGAAAAATTCCACCATGGTAAATATAAAGGTGAATACACGCTAAATTATCCGTCCTATTACTTATTCTCCTCTTATGATTGAAGAGAATATTAAAGCAGTACCAAGTTCCAACCATATTCTATTGTCTTACTCTGAGTGAAATAGAGAAGAAAAAAGAAACATATTCCCTTTGTATGATCGAGGTAAAGAATTATGAAACATATTATATTCTTTCACTATGACTAAAGTTAAGAAGAAAAAGTACACGCTACTAAAGTCTAATCCACGTTCTGTTATACAGTAGATGATTTAAATGGTTGCCCACCAAGAATACCTTTCTCAGATATTTTTAATTTGCTATCAACATTGTCTACCACATTGGTCGTCTCATCGAACAATTTCCTTTACATTATTTAACCTGATTCGATATCAAAGTTTAAATGTAACATCTATTATTACATATCTCGAAAGATATACGATGCGAGCTAGAAAGGACGGTTTATTTAGAATTCCAATGCATCGTACGGCCTAGATTTGTCCTTCCTCTCGTATCATTTTCGATTTATCATGATTTTCATCTCTCATTCCCTCCCTACATGCTTTTATCTCTGATTCCCTCCCTACATGCTTTTAGGAAAGTCCAACGGCGATTTCTCATTTGAGGGATCATTAACAAATACTCTTGAGAATATCATAAAGTTCATAGGTTTTCTTGAGCATCACTCTAACTAAAAAGTTAGATCTTAGCGCATAGGTTTGCTTGAGCATCACTCTTAACTAAAAAGTTAGATCATATCATTTTCGTAGGGAAATAGTGATTACTTTGTCTTGATATTATCATACATAATAAGACACAAGAATAATGGCATATTGAATTTAGATTTATTCTTCTTAACTTCAGTTTTTTTCAAAATATAATGTGATACTTTTCTTTTTTATATTTAAGCATAAAAACTAATCTTATAAGATACAAAATCTTTTTAATTTTAGTTTTTTTTAAATCTTCACGGTATGTAATCAATACAATGTGATACTTGTTTTTATATATTTAACCATAAAAACTAATTTTATAGAATATAGTAGCATATAAGTTAATATTGAGGTTTTAAATTTATTTAAAAAAACAATAGAATATATTAAGTAGTATGTTTGAATTTGACTTTGGATTGGAATTCAATACGATATGATATAAATTTGGATATAGAATGTCTCTCTTAGCCTTAGCCTTCCAAATACCCTTTATGTTTCTCAAGGCCTATTAGCCTCACCCCTCCCAACCCAATTTCCTTCAAACACTATTATACACAATAATATAACTTTCTTAACTCCTTTTCATTATTTTAAAACCAAGAAAACTAAGAAAAAAATACATCAAAAATTGTAGATTGAAACAAACTTACAAATTTACATTCACATGGTATATAACATATAACAATGACATTTTAGAAAATATCACTTATATGTGGCCATTTCAACTTGAATTTGTCCATTTTTTACTTGTCTCTCTCTATAAGATTGGTTTCTTTGCCACTCCTTCTTTTCATAACTAATGCATGATAGATATATTAAACCTCCTAAAGATGTTACACATCATGTCAAATAAACCCTCCATATTATTGAGTGAAAAAAGACAATGCTGTAGACAAAAACATTGCAGTGGATAATGAGTGATTTGTAGTCAAATTCTTCAAACACGGTATTTACTCTCTCGATTATGATCGAACCAATGATTTGAGTAGAGGAGATATCTAAACTTGATCGATTGCTCAAGTGTTAACTCTAACCAAGGCTAAATCAAGAGCAAGTTGGACTCCATGCTTGGATTTGTGCTCGCTTAAAAGAAAGAAACTTTAAAGAGCTCGAAAACATAATTCCACATGCCACACTGAAGGTGAGGAAGGTGCAAAACGACTCAATTCCTTACGAAGAGAGGTGAGGGATCAATTGTAAACAGAACCAAAAACCTATACATTTCCATGGTAAATTGAATAAAGCTCTTCGGCTCTTATCGGCCACATAAAAGAACCAACAACATGTATAGTTTCCACCATCAAAATATTAGAGATCAGCTCCGCCTTCCCACATAAACCAAGCATGTCAAATGAGGTTTCAAACAACTTTCGAGCACATTAAGCCTCTAGCTAAACCCTAGCTGCAATCTGAACATATGGAAGGTGGAGACTGTAGCTTAGCAACAACGTGGAAGGCTTGGTTGTGCTGTCAAGTCGTACCGAGGTCATGGTTTAATTAGCAAAGTCATCCAAGGAATCAGGACTAAGTATAATAACTCTCGTTCACCTAATCATAGATTGTAATCATTGCATATTAATCCATACATTATAACCCGGATGCCTATAACCTTTTCACCTAATGGATAATGACATGTAATGCCAAACGTTTAATATTCCAAGAACCATAATACATTGCAACCATGGTATTTAAGTCACATATCAAAAAACCATATATATTGCAAATCAAGGTATAAACCAAATATCCCAATAGACATAACTCATCGTAGATAGTAGGGTAAGGCCTACCATAAATTCTTATATTGCCAAAACATTAGTTAAAAATACTAGCAACTTTATTGATATAATGAGGGGTCACCATATGGTCAAGACCATATGCCTTTACAAGCCCTATGCCTTGCGGTTAGGGGAAGGATCATATCTTACCTTAATCTTAGGCTACGGCAAGGCCTAAGGCCTGCAAAGGTTCACCTTAAATAACTGAGTACACAATGGATGGCGTCTAGACCATGGGTAGTCTCCCCATCCTTAGGGCGTTAATGCCCTAGTGAAAATAATTAAATCAGAAAACAAATAAACTAAGAACATCACCTATGTGAGTAGGACTTCAGTTGTGAATGAAGCTAGCGAATGTCGCAACTAGAAAAACCTAATACACTAGACATGATAAATATATTAAAACCTATAGAAGTAAATCATGAGAAATCTACTAGTAAATACAGTAAATAAATGCATGTAATATTTTTTCTTTACAATTTTTAGGTGTGGTACAGTTAAAGAGTAATTCAATATATTGGGTTGTATTAATATAATGAATGATATTTTAAAATTAAATTAGAGATATATGTATTGAGGAGTGGTTCAAGTAATCAAATTTTAGATTGATAGATTGTTAAGAAACTAAATTAAAGATATTATTCATTTTCCCATAATCATGGATTCCTATTATGTTATATATTTATTAAATTAACACATAGTAGGAGAAGTTAACCTTTGAGTACATATCAACAACATTATAATGAGGTAATGTGACTTGTGTTACCAATTCTTTCTGTAGAGAAAATGTATGCATTTATGTAATAATCACACATGTTATTTATAGAGAAAATATATACATCTATGTGGTAATCACATATGGTCTTTACAAAAAGAAATATCTACATTTATGTAAAATCACACTTTCACCCTCCAAACTCATCCTCACATTTGTGAGAAGAAGATCACCTTCATTAAAGACTAAAACCAATAATCAACAAGTAATCTAATATCGATGATACAAAACATTTCTTATAATTTAAAAATCAAGTATACTTTTTAATGTTTTTAATTAAAAATCAATATATTTTTATTTTAATTCCAATTTTATCAAAACACAAAATTTTTAAAAAAAATAAAATAAGTATACTTTTTAAAGTTTTTAATTAAAATTCAATATATTTTTATTTTAATTTCAATCTTATCAAAACACCAGATTTTCAAAAAAATTATTATATAGAAAAATTATATTTAAAACAAAACCAATTTATAAAATAAACAATTCCATTTGGATAAACTCTAAAAGGCCTTTCTAGCACAACATAATTAGTATGATGTCGTCTTTAAAAAAAGATATTATCAATTTGCTACAATTGATTTTAGTCAATATGTTATAGTGTGGATAAAACAATGTTTATGAAAGAAAATAGATTATTGAAATATTATATTAATATAAATTTATCTTAAATTATAGTTGGAGGGATTCAATTTTTTGAGTAAATTTGTTTTTCTTAATTTTTTTACATCTGAAGGAAAAAATTACATCTTAGGTTATTTGATCCCTCGGAGTTCTTCAAAAATTACACCTCTAGTTATTTGATCCATCTCATTCTTCTTAAGAAATTACACCTCAAGTTATCTAATCCATCTCAACTTTTATTATACCTAGGTGTAAGATCAAATCAATATCATTTAAACTTTTTAATTCAAGTGGACATCATTTGTATTTTTATTTTTATTTATGGAAATATCTAAATTTAAAATCAAATAAATATAATTGAAATATTTTTGTTAAGACCAATATCATTTACATTTTTATTTTTATTTATAAAAATATCTAAATTTAAGATCACTTAATATAAAATTTTATTTTTTGAAACACGGATTATTAGTATTTGTGTTTTTATTTATCAGAATATCGTATTATTATAGATGATGAAGCAATAAAGCAAAGTCAAACAACATACATCGAGCAGATCATGGGTCAACTTGGATCATACCAAATCCGAACAACATACATCGAAGAGATTATGGATTAACTCAGATCATAAATGATAATCATGTAAATAAAAAAAATATGTTAACTTGAATTGATATATACATGGAAAGGTCAGAGCACCCACAAACACCCAATAATAACACAAGTTAGTTGAAAACCTATTCAAACTTTCAAATGAAATACATTGAATGCATTGAAAAATACCATCTCTAACACTGGATCGAAAGGTTCGACGAACATGCTCGGGGTTCTAGAGCAAGTAACTTGACTTCTCTAGGAGTTGGTTGGGAGTAACAGCTTCTTCACTTTTGTTTTCCCAGTGTTGGTGTGAGGTTTATAATTTATGTTTAAATGTTTGCACAATGTGTTTTAACTTCTAGATGTGAAGAACCTAGTTTTTATCAGTTAGCCTAATGATGTTAGGTTTGAACGTTTAGAATTTTTATCCCTGTTGAAATTTGAATTCTGCATATTATGGAATTTAAATTGTCTATTTCTAAATTGTATCTTCTATTCCTACATTTAAATGTATATTTTCTAATTGTATCGATTTTTCCTAAATCTTTCCTTAATGTGCATTTACGAAATTAAAATGTTGACTTGATCTCTCATTCTTTTGCATAGTATAGATCTATATTATTAAATATATTTACGAGTGGATATCACCCAATGATATTAACATTATACTACCCATAAGATTTCCATTTAAGTATTCGATTCGAATAAGGTCTACTTAAAAAATCGCAAAAGTACAAGGCCTCTATCGTAGGCATACATATACAGAAATAATCAAATAAATCCTAAGCAAAACCTTTAATTAATTTTACCAGATTTTAGAGATACAATTTATAACCATGTATAAAAGTAAACCAAATCAAGAAGAAGGTTTTTTGATGACTACTAGTTCTGTCCAAGCACTGTAAACTTGAATTTCAATCAAAATATAAACAAATCAAATGTATAACTGCTAAAGACATACTCTTAGATTAAATTACACTACTAAGATCGTGGATCAAATCTCCTCAAGATATTTATTCAATAGTCCTCTTAGAAATTTGCACATCAATTTATAGTAATACAACTATGAAATCGTCTAATGAAAACAAACATACAGATTGAATGTAATGTCCCAAAAAATCATAAAATAAAAATAAAATTGTAGGCTAATTAAATAATACAACCTAAGGACATTGTTTAAACTTCTGCAAAATACCTCTTGGTTATGTACTAAACCTTGTGTCATAAGTTTTTTTTTCCTCTACTGGTTTTCTTGTTGGATGTAGATGTGTTTATGTGATGTTGTTATATTACTTGTACTGGTTTGTTTGGTTACTCTACCTGTTTAATGTATGCGGACATTTTTCGATGCTCATTAGGTTACATTTTACTTCTTATTTAGATTTCTTAGTTTTCGTTTACGGTTTTATTCATTAAACAGGCTAACTTGCCTTCGTTTGTCAAGGGGTGGAGTGGCAGGTTTTATCCCTTGATGGTCCACTCAAAAATTTAAGGTTTCCTACTGCTTTAAGGGGCTTACTTAGTTCATTGCGAACTAATCCAGGCTCCTACTCTTGTGCATGTTATTCCGACCATGAGTCTATCTATGACCGTGGTCAAATACAATCATCCTACATCACTACATATATACTACACTATCTAGTCCATAGTTGGGTAAAAGGAGGACTAAAGTCCTCAACCTAACTATGCCTAAGTCCTAAGTTTATGCAAGATTTATTAAGGGTATGGTTATAAACTTTATGGTGGACATTTATTATGTTTAAGGTTTAATACCTTATCCACTTTGATTTATATGTTTTGTAAACTTTATGGTAAAGAGGTTCAGGGTTTATGGCGTATTCCACATGCCATTAAAAACCTTGTAATAATATGCCAAATGTGGGTTCTATGGTTTTAACATTCGGAGCATGGCTTATTAAGGATCCACAACGTGAGCATAAATATAGCTTGGTGGGTTTAGATTTCATGGCTGGTGGAGGGCAAGGTGGTGACCTTAATGCTTCTAGGGAAGCATGGGAATTTGGCCTCAAGCGTTGGTTAGGGATGGAACATGATTCATTTGGTCTCTCTCTGGTTTGTGTGGGTGGTCTCAAGCTCTCAGGATCTATGCTACAAAACTTTCAACATCCTTTCTGCTCCTTCATGACGTAAGTCATATCATGGTTTGCAACAGTGTAAAGGTTTGTTTTTCTTCTGTATGCGACTCACATACTCCTAATTCTTTTGTATTTGGTTTTGTAGGTGACAGAGGGTGGCTCAAACATGGATTTGATGGTGGCTACTTTGGTGGCATACGCAACCTCTTTGCGGGAAAGCCCCGACAAATACAAAGGCCCTTACCTATGCATGTTTTTTTTGGAAGAGATTTGAACTCTTGGTTGGGAGAAGTATCTTTGTGTAGTTTCAATTGGTTGGGTTTGATAGATGGTTTAGGCATCCAATGGATGTGAATGTGTTAGTATTTTCCATGGCAGTTGTCGTATGTAAAAGGTTTGGGGAAAGACTTGATTGTCAAGAGAGGGTTTGGCCCTGTGTATAAACTCGTTGTGTTGCAATGTTTTTGTAATGGGATTCTATTTTATTTTAACGTTTTAATGGAAAGCTCGATGTTTAACTTAATGGTGTGTTTTGTAATGCTTAAATATCCATTGCTTGCAATGGCACCATGGATAGCTTAACTGTATATTTTATATATTTTTATTCCATGGAAACTTGTATGGGTAAATTGTTGATGCAGGGTTTAAATGTTGTGGCTAGGGTTTCACCTTACGGCTGTGAGCATGGGAGATTAGCTCAGCCCTTAGGTGGATATGCAACGTGTAAATATGAGTTTATCATAATGTTACTATGCAGGACATATAACGAGTGTAGCTCTGTTTCCTTTAAGTTGTCGGTTTAAATGTAGTTCTTCTGGGAATCCTGAGAGGAGAACCCTTACTATACATGTTGTTTTGTTTATGTCTTGTGTTTAGTTGCAGTTCCTACAGTATTCGATCTTGGGTTGTTGAACGATTTAGACTTGTAGTTTATTTTAGTGTTTCTATTTGGTTTTAGCCTGATGCCTACATGATTCGATCCTGTGATGTTTTCATGAAATTTGTTTTTGGTTTGGGTTGGGCATTCCACAGGATTCGATCATGGGTACATTTAGTTTAATTATTAGATGGTAAACAGAATGACTCTGTCTTTAATAATTTTGTTTATATAAATGGTGATTTTGGTTCTCTGTTTTATTTATTTGATAATTTTGTATGTAATTTTTCCTATAGCCATGCCTTTGATGGCTAGGTTTTGTTAACAGAATTTGTAATGTAATTATGTGAGATTATCCCACAACCAATCTTGGATAGGACTCAATGGCTGGGCTGGGTTTAGTAAAACTTATCAACGTTATGTTTTAGCATGGATTTAATGTTTATCTTGAAGGCTATGAATAACGTTTAGATATGTTGTTTTTGTTTTGATTTTAATATGGAAAATGGAAGCATATGTGTTGCAATATGGAATCTTCCAGCGTTGGAAATATATGTTGAGAGTTGGATTATAATGGTGTGGCATATTTGAGCTATGGTTTAATTTATTTATTTTAGTTGGTAGTTGATCAATTCTTTTAAAATGTTTTTAACATAGTTTGAAGTTCTACAATTCATATATTTGATCTCTGGTCTTTAGGTTTATAAATTTTATAAATAGTTTATTTGGATGTTTTAGATGCAAAGTTTAATATACTATTTTAGTTTTAAATTCTAATAAGGTTTATTTTGTCTATATTTATGAAAGATATGTTTAAATTGCATTTAAGATTGAACAATATACAGAAAGCTTGTTATCTTAAAATATCTAGAGTTTACATCCAAGATGAACCTTGTTAGATAGTTAAACAAATACATAGAAGACCCAATTTAAGATATGCCAAAATGACCATAAAAAGAATACTACTAAAAGAATATAAATTATATTTTCCTAGGGTTTAGATGCAAACACTTCAAGCTTTGAGGTTCTATAAACTAAAGTAAAAACCTAGCTGAGAAAACATATAATATATAGATTTTCATTCAATATTATAAACCCTACTTTAATAAAAATATGTATGAACTGTAAGGATAGATAGAACCATACACACTGTAAGGATTAGGTAAAAACCTCGTACTTGCAATTTGTATTTATTCTAATGGATAGAACCATACACACTCAAGCACATAGAATTAACAAGAACATAGACAATTCCAAACTCAGATATGTCAATTGAATAACTTGGGAACTACCATGTTCCACCCAACCATGACATGGAACCATTATTCATTTCCATTTGGATCTCCCCGAGATGGTTCGAACACACAAGTATTCTAGAGCTTCTAAATGTAAGGCTTCACCTGTCTGGGATAACAATTTTTGTACCAGATTGCTTTTCCTTTTTGGAAAAATGCTCTCCAATAACTCTTAGGAGAATAAATGATCAGATAGCATAGAATGGGATCCCCAAGCCTTTCTTTGGATTGGGTATAGACAATCTTTTGGAAAAGGGATAGTTAGATTTAAGTTAGATAAAGAATCATTTCTTTTCTTGAAATAATCTTTTACTTAATTTGTGTGAA
>LPNX011009132.1:11691-34711 GCA_001517045.1 Pseudotsuga menziesii | reverse complement strand
AACACCTAGATACCCCCAAATTAATCTAACCCCCTCCCTCCCTTCCAAATCCTAGTCACCACATACAAATCCCTATGTCTCCCCTCTGACACATACACACACATCCCTATGTCTCCCCTTTGACACACACATACACACACATCCCTATGTCTTCCCTTACCACAAACACCCCCTAACCTATCTATTTGCCACATACACACACATCTCTATGTCTCCCCTTACCACTAGCAGCCCCTAACCTATCTCTCTGAAACACATACACACACATCCATATGTCTCCCCTTATAACTAGCACCCCCTAACCTATCTCTATGGAACACACACACATATCCCTATGTCTCCCCTTACCATTAGCAACCCCTAACCTATATCTCTGACACACACACACACACATCCCTATGTCTCCCTTTACATCTAACACCCTCTAACCTATCTCTCTCTCACACACACACACATCCCCATGTCTCCCCTTATCACTAACACCCCTTAACCTATCTTTTTCTCACGCACACATCCCTTGAGTTGTAAAATAATATAGTTAGGTTGAAGAGAGGAGGGGTGTTAAGGCACAAAGACTAAGGGAGTGCTTTTTAATTCCCCCTAAACCTTGAATGATTCCTTAGCCATGCAACTACCTTCTTAAATGCTCCTAAACACTGTTAGAGTAAAACGCACACTCGTTTTATGTTGTCAAAATGTGCCCATGTTTTTGTTAACAATAACACGTGCAAGTTTCATCTTAGTATAAACAATAGTAGTCCTTTTCGAGAAACAGTTTATCATATTTCACACACGTTTGACAGTATGCGCGCAATTTCAGGTTGCAGACAATGTGTGAACATTCTCTTCTTCACCATATTATCACACAAAATTGTTTTTGACATCAAGCATCTCCACCACAAGTGTCTAAGTATTGCTTGTAGCATGGTATACATTGAGGAGCAAGAAATAAAGAATTAATTGAGAAAGAAAGAAACCATTAATTGAGCAAGGAGCACCATACATCATCTCCACCATTGTTTTTCTTGCAATTGAGGAGCTAGCAAAGGAAACATTGAGTTGGTTATTGTGGTGGAGTATGTAGACACAATTGAGAAAGAAACAAACCAAGCTTGGCGAATTTCCCATTGAAGAGCACTACGGAGCATCTCCACCATTGTTTTTCTTGCAATTGAGGAGCTAGCAAAGGCAACATTAACTTGGTCATTATGGTGGAGTATGTAGATGCAATTGAGCAAGAAACAAACCAAGCTTGGGGAATTTCCCATTGAGGAGCACCATAGAGAATATCCACCATTGTTTTTCTTGCAATTGAGGAGCTAGCAAAGGAAACATTAACTTGTTCATTGTGGTGGAATATGTAGACACAATTGAGTAAGAAACAAACCAAGCTTGGGGATTTTCCCATTGAGGAGCACCATAGAGCATCTCTACCATTGTTTTTCTTACAATTGAAGAGCTAGTAAGGGAAACATTCTTCCCAATCTTCCCCCTAACTTGAGTATCCAGAAACAATTGAGAAAGAAAGAAACCAAGATTGGGTAGTCTCCCATTGAAGAGTACCATTGAGGAGCTAGCAAAGGAAACCATATATCATTGATCATTGTGGTGATGGGAAACTCACACAATCGAGCAAGAAAATCAGCAAGGAAGAGGATGACCAATGAAATCCTTGAAGAAATTAAAGAGAAGAAATGAAATGACATGACCAATCGAAGACGCTTTATGGACACTCAACCAATTCCGGTTGTTGAGGTTGCCACAGTTCTTCCTACACATCCACATCAAGAAAGATAAAAGCATTCACTTGAGGGTCCTTTGGTATCCATATCAATTGTAGAACGAACACTGCATGACATTGATCAAGGATTAAAACATATGTGCGCATCAAGACCACCTGAAACCTTTACAGATTTAATTGAATGTGGGTATACATGTGACGAAGTTAGAGAGACATTGAATGTCGAACATATGCTTTCAGAGGAAAATGTTGTTCATACCACCTAGGATTATTTCCAATAGCCACCATCCTACCGACAGGAAAACATGGAAGGACATGAAGCTCATGTTCAAATGCCAAACCGACTAGGTGATATGGTATGGGGTGCAGTTCCAACCTCCCTACCTCCATTAGCAACTTCACATCAAAGAACTCCAAAATGTATACTGATCAATGAAAGTCTCATTGGTTTGCTTGAAGGTACATTTTCTAAATGCAATATTGCATATCAATATCAACAGATACTTGTCAACTATTTTGATTCTAAATGTGATGGAGATAAATGTAGATTATTTATATCGTTGTTAAAATCTAGGTCTATGACTGTTGTTAGGAAAAACTTAAGGATAAAGATGATAAAAACTTATGAACCAAGTTCTCATGTTGTCAAAAGTTTAGTAGATTCATTTAGTACTTTTGGAAAGAAATTACTTTCAAAGGATCGCAATGTAGCTCATCATGTGTTTTCACAATCAATCGTGAACAAAAGCACAAAGGCCCTTCGAATTCTTAATCCTACATCCAAACTTGTAGGATTGGATATCAAAGCACTCCATAGGTATTGTTCTAGAAGAGAACAACTTGACTCTCGCCAAACATATTCCTGGCCCTTGATTGGTAGTTTGCAATGCTCCGATATGAAGCTCATTGATGCAATAAAGGTACTAGTGCAAGAGTTTTGGTGTGACAATACTAGACCTTCATCCAACCAAAAAGATGTACTAAAATTGAGAAGGGGTTCAAGGGATCGTGAGCCCCACATTAAACATTTTCTTGGCATGACACAAACATAATTATATGAGAGATTTAGGAATGAGCATAATGAACTTAACTTGGGCTAAAGATCTTTCAAGAAATGCAAACCATGGTATGTTAAAATAAACACAACATATAACACATGTTTCTATCGATATCACATTGAGTACGGTTATTATTATGACACATATATACATATATTGTGTGTATTGCATAACACTCTTGTGTAGGAATGCTCAACTACAATGCCACCAACATTATCTAGAGACTTCATCCATAGCATTTTGTGTGGAAGGACAGAAGGTTGCACATTTTATCAAAGGCCTTGCATAGATGGGACATGCCCAAGGTGTGGCGGAATGGAATTTTTGTACAAATGCATACATGTCACCGATGAACATGAACTTGGGAGACATGAAGTGAACTTCCAGTCATTCGAATATGTCTTGTATGATATCGGTGGAGGGAACGGAAAAAATATACAATTGGGCACCTCTCAAGTTAGTAACGAGTTCCTGAATAGTATTTTTTTCTTCATGTATTGTTACTTCATATATGTAACCACCTATTGATCTATACATCTTTATTGTTGATCTACCAGGTACTGGTATGCAACTTCATGGAGGAATTATTTGAAAAGACAAAACAGTATGTAAAGCATGTACATGTGGCTCGTTTGCAAGATGAGCAGTTTAGAATGTACAGGGATACATTTCCTATTGGAACTATATTATCAATGGTTGATTTCATGGAAAACTACACTCTTCAACCATAGAGCGAGATTTAGAGTCAATATTATCACTCAGACTTGGTTAGCATAATGGTCCATATCACATATAGACATGGGGCAGATAGTATTGAAGAGAAAAGGGTTATATTGAAGGAGTATCACTTTTACATAAGTGATGACAGGTGTCATGACTTGGCTTTTGTACAACATAGCTTTCAATTGTTCTACAATCACCTGGAGGATAACAATATACAAATGGAACAACATTGGATTTGGTCTGATGGTTGTGCGGGGAAATTAAAAAATTCTCGTGTCTTCCAATGGTTGTGTATTCTTCACAAGAGGCACAAGGTGCCACATATTTGGAACTATTTTGAGAGCGAACATGGAAAAGGGGAACATGATGGAGCATGTGAATGCATCAAGACTGCATTACATAGGCAAGAGATGAAATCCACAACTATTTCACTCATCCGAGATGCAAATACCATTGTTGCATGGTGTTCTTCAGTGATCGGGCAGGAGCTAGAAGACAACAAGACCAATCATCTCAAAAATCACATGTACATAGATATTTTTGGGAGGTAGTCGATGTAGATTGATCACACCTATATGAGTGCAAGTCCGTCCAAGGAACTCGTGCATTCCATTCAGTTAGAACGTCAAAAAAGGCTAGAGTTGAAATGTGGACAAGGAAACTCTCTTGCTTTTGTTATCCATGTAGCAGTGGTGAATGGGACAACTGTGAATCCATAGATTGGGTTGACAGTTGGGAACGTGTATTACTCCCCATTGGTCGACAAATAACTGCATAATTATCCCGTTTGGAGGAGAGCCAGTCAAGTATTTCGCATGACTATGACCACATTTTAGATCTCATACAACTAGGTTCGACTATTATGTTGATAACTTTGAAATGTTTGACAACTAGTTGTGTTTGGTTAGCAGACTCCTAGGTATACACTTTATTTTATGCAGGGTACATATACACAGTGGTTTCCCCGAGAGGCATTGAATGGAAGAATGACTACTAGATGGCATGTTGCTTGGATGGGAAGAAGACCCTAATTATCTGATTAAGCCACTGCAAGGGAAATGATTTTCCAATTGGGTCAATGGTTATCAAAGGGGAATATTTGACATAGATTTCCCATGTATGAAATAAAAAAGGTTATGTATTTGAAGATTATAGACTAGGTTAAATTTTATACCATTATACAAACTTAGTTATTGGAACAAACCTCCAGTTGCAAACAATGCCAAACAAGAACTCATCAAAGTCACGATACTTGTTGCCTTACTCCAAGCACGAGAGGCTAAAGGATACCATTGCTATTAGAGGTGATCCCAATGGTCTAGTCAAATGACCATAGGTAGGTAGTAACGTATGTAGTAGTAGATATTTTGGTTTCATGGTCTCATTGATTATTTACAGCTTGATAGATTGATTATTTACATCTTGATAATTATCTCCTTGACTCCGATAATTTGTTTCTCCAAAGGGAGCTATGACATTAAGGAGTGGTAATCCTAACCTAATAACCATTGACAATCCTAGCTTACAAACCCTATAGCCAATATTATTAACTCAAGTTTACACCGTAAACCATATTTTGCATTATAAACCATAGAAACCATAGTTTGCTTAGTAAGGGAATGTAAAATTTTTGCACATAGGGGTCAAATTCACATATCCCTCGACCGTGAACATGTGTATATTGTTCCCACATGCAATCTGTCTAAACACGCTTGCATGACCCAGCAGAACCTCATTTTGATGCACGGTTTCCATTCTATTGCCTAGTTAGCGATTCAACAAGTGTCCCTAAAATCCTATAGGAGGTGGGATTCAACATGCGATAGAATGATGTTCATTGATCGGATCAACGAACTGTTGATGCCATTGGATTTAGGACATCAGGATAGTACTAGGGGTGTCCCTCTACTCTGGGTCGATGGATAAGGGATCATTTGTTTGGTCAATTTTGGAAACTAGCATTTTTATCAGTAAGGGAATGTCCAATTTTTGCACATAGGGTTCATCTTTGCAAATTTCATTAACCGTGAACATGTGGCTAGTGTTCCCACATGGAACCTTCCTAAAAACACTTGCATGACCCACTAAAATCCCATTTTGATCCACGATTTTTATTCTATGCCCCGGGTTGGGATTCAATAGGTGTCCGTGAAAGCTTGTAAGAGGTGGTATTCAACGTGCCATAGAATGATGATCATTTATAAGATCAACAAACCTTCGGCTCCATTGGATTTAGGACATCGAAATAGTGCTACAGGTGGCCCTCTAATCTGGGTCGAAGGACAAGGGATCATTGTTTTGGTCAATTTTGGAAACTAGGGTTTTGCTCAATAAGGGAATGCCAAATTTTTCCACATGGGGGTCAACTTCGCATATTGCTTGACCGTGAACGTGTGGCTAGTGTTCCCACATGGAACATGCCTAAATGCTTGCATGACCCACTAGAATCATGTTTTGATGCACGGTGTCCGTTCTATGCCCCAAGTAGGGATTCAATAGGTGTCCCTGAAATCCTATAGGAGGTGGGATTCAATGTGCGATAGAATGATGGTCATTTCTCAGATCAATGAACCATCAAATCCGTTGGATATAGGACATTGAGATAGTGCTATGGGTGGCCCTCTACTCTAGGTCCATGGATAAGGGATCATTTTTTGGGTCAATTTTGGAAACTACAGTTTTTCTTAATATGGGAATGTCCATTTTTTGCACATAGGGGTCAGCGTTGCAAATTCCTCTATTGTGAACATGTGGCTAGCATTCCCACATGGAACCTGCCTAAAAATGCTTGCATGACCCACAAGAAGCTCGATTTGATGCACAATTTCAATTCTATGCCCCGCGTAGGGATTCAACAGGTGTCCCTGAAAGCATATAGGAGGTGGGCTTCAACATGTCATTGAATGATGACCGTTACTTTTCTCGGATCGACAAACCTTTGTCTCCGTTGGATTTAGGACAAAGGTATAGTGTTATGGGTAGACCTATAATATGGGTCCATGGAAAAGGGATCATGATTTTGGTTAATTTTGGAAACTAGCGTTTTGATCAATAAGTGAATTCGAAACTTTTGAACATAGGGGTCATCTTTGAAAATTCCTCGATCCTGAACATGTGGCTAGCATTCCCACATGGAACATGCCTAGACACACTTGCATGACCCATCAAAATCCCATTTTGATGTAGGTTTTCCATTCCATTCCCTCGGTAGAGATTCAATAGGTGTCCCTGAAATCCTATAGAACGAGGGCTTCAACGTGCCATAGAATGATGAGCACTTCTCGGATCGATAAACCATCGAATCTGTTGGATTTAGGACATTAAGATAGTGCTAGGGGTGGCCCTCTAATATGGGTCCATGGACAAGGGATCTTTTTTATGTCCAATTTTTGAAACTAGGGTTTTTCTTAGTAAGTGAATGCAAAATGTTTGCACATAAGGGTCAACTTTGCAAATTCCTCGACCATAAACATTTGTCTAGCATCCCTACATGGAACAAGCCTAAAAATTCTTGCATGATCCATCAGAATCCTGTTTTGATGCATGGTTTCCATTCTATGCACCAGGTAGGGATTCAACAGGTGTCCCTGAAATCCTGTAGGAGGTGGGATTCAACGTGCCATAGAATGATGACCATTGCTCAAATCGAAAAACCGTTGGTTCTGTTGGATTTAGGACATTAGGATAGTTCTATGGGTGTCCCTCTAATCTATGTCCATGGACAAGGGGTCATTATTTTGGCCAATTTTGGAAACTAGGGTTTTGCTCAGTAAGTGAATGCAAAAATTTTGCATGTAAGGGTCAGCTTTGCAAATTCCTCGATCGTGAATGTGTGGCTTGCATTCCCACATGGAACATTCCTAAACACACTTTAAATATCGACTAGAATCCTTTTTTGATGCATGATTTCCATTCTATGCACTGGGTAGGGATTCAACACGTGTCCCTGAAAGCCTGTAGGAGGTGGGCTTCAACGTGCCATAGAATGATGACCGTTGCTCGAATCGATGAATCGTTGGCTCCATTGGCTTTAGGACATTGAGATAGTGCTACAAGTGGCCCTCTCATCTTGGTCCATGGACAAGGGATCATTTTTTTGTTCAATTTTGGAAACAAGGGTTTTCTGAGTAAGTGAATGCAAAATTTTTGCACACAGGGGTCAGCTTTGCAAATTCCTCAACCGTGAATGTGTGGCTACTGTTCCCACATGGAGCATGCCTAAAAATGCTTACATGACCCACTAGAAGCCCATTTTGATGCACAGTTTCCATTATATGCCTCAAGTAGGGATTCAACAGGTTTCCCAGAAAGCCTGTAGGAGGTGGGCTTCAACGTGCCATAGAATGATGACTGTTGCTCGGATCGATAGACCGTTAGATCCGTTGGATTCAGGACATCGGGATAGTGCTAGGTTTGGTCCTATACTATGGTTCCATGGACAATGGATCTTGGTTTAGGTCAATTTTGGAAACTATGGTTTTGATCAGTAAGTGAATGTGAAATTTTTGTACATAGAGGTCAGCTTGAAGGTGATTGTAGATATTCCCCTCTTAGAAAAATACTGGTTTCAAACTTCAGTTCCATGTGTAGCTATTGAGAATTATGTTATCGGTTGTGAGGTGTTGAACTTGACTTATTTCCCATCATTTTCGAGTAAGAAATATTCTTTGTTTGTGTTTTAATCAAGGCGAAATAATTTTTCAATCTTTCTGTGGAGGTGAATTGATCTTAGGATCTCATATCATTCATGAGACTGGAAATTCGAAAGAAGGTTATTTCCCATATTGATTTAGTTTGTTCATCCAAGGGATGTGAGCATTTTTACAATGAAATGTAAGAGGAGACAATTCCATTACGTCAGTAACCATGTAATGGAACATGTTTATGTTTAGAAACAAGTGGCCAACCTACACGGGGACTTCACTTAGTGAACATATCACATAGCACGTGCGATCATGGGATATTAAAGAATACCCTTAATTTCAAGAGATATTGACCCAAACTCTTTTTGTTGGAACCCCCTCCCAATACTTAAAACCTCCTCCCTGCCCCTTTTTATACCTCAATCATTATAAACCACCCTACCCAACCCCACCTTAAACCCCTCATCCCCCCAATACCTGCAATATATTGGTTCAATTTTTAATAATTTTAAAACCCACAATATGAACTAACGTGATAGGATATTGGTCAACAAGTGAAGCCCCCGTGCCAACCTATTACTCCATTATTACAAAATATATATCTTCACACTACAAATGTTTCAAATAATACTCCATAAACATAAATTTATAAAACAAGAATCAGAATAGTACTTCTCCAATCAATTTAAACTATAATAAAATCACACATAATCTTCGTCTCTTCCAAAGTTGTTCCTCGAGGCCATATATCAAATGCCATGTACATTAACAAAATGATAAAATAATGTGAAGGATATACATAATGTGTAGGATATAATCATAGCCATTATTTTGAATCGACCTTATAATACTCGGATACTTTTAGGTTTGACGTGTATCCCATGTATTTGTTAGATGAAAGAGTTCATGCCAAACACTAATTTCATTTATGTAGACCACACAGGTGCATCACTATTTAGGTGTGTCAACTTCATGCATCCTTTAGAAGTTTGTTAGGTTATTATGTGGGGAAGGTGCTTTTGTATTCCATTTAGTTGGATCAGTTGCTTAGTTGTGTTGGGTGCTTATGTGTATTAGGTATGTTCCATGTTTGTGAATACAATTTAACTTTGTTAATTTAACATTCTATATGCAATTGGATTGTGGTAAAAAACAATTTAAATCTACATTTGTTTCATTATGTAATATTGTAATTGTGTATTGTTCTCAAATGTATAACTCATATCTCCATCCAATTAGAAAAACTAATAAAAATTGGGAACATTACACATAGAAAAATTCTTGGCCACACATGTATAATCACACTTAAAATACTGAACCATGAAGATCTCAAGATCCTTGATATGAAATATTTTTTATATCATGAAAGTTATATACAAAAATAGAAGGCCCTTATATGGCCCTGTTGCGCTTGCAACATTCTCCCAAAATTCTAAAAAAGTTTTGGGACCCTCCTTTACTTTGAGTTATCCATTTTCCTTGCTTAGTTTCATGCTCTTGAGTTTTGCTTATGGATTTATGGCTCCTTCCCGAATTTTGAATGCTAGAAATTGACCGATTTTTTATAGTTAAGATGCTTAAAGACTTCCATTGAATTTGAGTCCCTGTCATTTTGCAAAAGCTTTTTGAATTTTCGTTGCAAGGTCTCCATGTCGGCCGCTTTTCTCCTTGTTTTTTCATCGTTGCGGGCGTCTTTCGGTTTCTATCTCGCTTGCCCGCCCCGCCGTTGCGGGTGGACTTCAGATCCTCCTAGCCGTCTATCGCGCCGCCGTAGCGGAGGCTTTTCGATTCATAGTTGGCCATGTCGCGCCCGCCGTTGCGGGTGGTTTTCAGGACCGCGTGAGTTTATCAATACCGCCGTTGCGGGTGGCCTCCGACTCTTGATGTTCTTTCCCGTAGCGGGCGATTTCCTATACCCGTCGCTGCCGTTGCGGATGGTATCATAATTGGAGCGGTCCGCCGTTGCAGGGGACCCCAAGCTCCAGGCTTCCGATATATTTTCCGAAGACGCCCGAGGTTTTGTTTTGAGCCATATTCGCCATTGCGGGTGATAGAGTGGTAGGAGGGGTCCGCCGTTGCGGGTGGTATGAAGCTCGTGCCGCCCGACATAACTGTCGAAGCCGCCCCGATTGATGTGACTTCTCGCACGTGTGGATGTGTTTATATATGTGGGGCAAAAAACGGGGTTTTTTGTTGTTTTCAAAGGTGTGGTTGCGGTGAAGCGAGCTGTTGAGTTTACGAGCGCGTGAGAGCTAGCTGTTGGTATTGGTGGCCAGGTGGTGGGAGAATAAGTCTAGCTATCATTAGCTCCCTCATTTGGTGGATTGCCAGGTAGGACTTTGACTCTTATCATCGTTTTTCATTTTTTAGTTTTCTTTCACGCGGTGGGGGGTTTTAAGATTTGGACCCGTCGTCCCGTTGCGCCAGCGGGGTTTTTCTCCCTTGGTTAGGTTTTGTTTCTTCATTCGTACACCTGGCGTTGCGCGCCGTTCGGTGAGGGTTCCCGGTTGAATTTTTTGGACGGTTTTAGGGAGAGGAGTTTTCACCTTTTGTGTTTAAAAGGCCCGCGTTTCCTTTTCTGCTGTTTTAGTCCTTTGGGGGGAAGCGAGGTGCAGGCGGCTGTCGTGCTGCCTGCACCTGGTGGTTATGATGAAGGTTTGGGGCACCAGAGGCCATTACGCCATTCTGCGCTAGGTTTCGTTGGGCAGTTAAATTGATAGGAGCTGCGTTACCTTTTTCTGTCTTGAGATCGGGTTTTGCATTAGCCACAGTCGCCGCGGGGTTTTTTCTGACTCTCTGTGTACAGTCCGGGGTTGTGCATCGTTTCGGTGAGAATTGGGGATGGCGTGACCTAGTTTGGCTATTGGACACTTAAATCCTTAGTAGGTTAAAAAGAGAGGTAGTGTGAGTCGGTTCTGGTTAAGATGCCGGGTCTAGAGATGGGCTCGTCCCACGTCGAGGTGGGTGAAGAAGGTTATCTTCATGATGCGTTTACTCCGCTGATTAGTCGTTTGCGTTCCGTGGGCCGTAGATCTAAAGTATCGACTGGTTAAGCCTGGGGTTTTATTTTTTCTCTCTGTGTGATAGGAAGAGAAATGACGATTGTATGAAGCATCTGCATAGATTTTGCTCATATCGCTTCTATATATCATTTTCATAAGATGACAAGCCTTGTAATAGTGTATTTTTCTTGCCAACCTCAATATGACTGATAATTTAATGCATGTGAGATAAACCATAGAACAACTCATTCATAAAACCTGGTGAAGATGTGCTACCATAAAAAAAAGTTATCATACTCATAACACATTGCACAGCGCTTCATATTAGTGAATTGATCAGTACGAAAGCTGAAGGTTGATTGTATGCACTGATATAATTCTGATGTACCTCAAAGAGAGTAGACTGTTGCACAAAGTTTATAAATTGGAATTACACAATACTATGATGTTGTTTATTGCAAGAAGATCTGAAAATGTCTAAAAGACAGAGAAAGAAGGCCCCAGCAGTAGAGGAGGTTCCTGCACCAGATGCAGAAGCAAAAATTGAATACATTTATGAGGACACTCAATGTGTCACAGGGGTGGAACCAGAATACAAGTGGGGAGATATTTACAGGATGATCTCCCGAAGAGAAGTCCCGGATATGGGGCTTGAGGAGGCACCCATATATCCCAATATAGAGAAATCAACTATTATGAAGGTCTCCACCAGACCTGAGTTGTTCCCATGCTCCGAGTTAAAGAGATGGGTGTTACCACATACAAACCACAATTCAATGCTTATCTGTAACGTCGATGGCCAGGGCTATGCTGCATTCAGCCCTGGATATGTAGCTTTAGCCTACCATCTACCAGAGCCTCAGCTTTTCCTTACAGATAGATGGCTGGACGACCTCCGGATGGACCTTGTAGAGACCTTGAAAAGAATGCTCTTACCGGGCAAGATCTTCCGACATAGGGTGACTGAAGATTATGACACAGCCACTCTCAGGCCCACTTACCGGTTCATAGCTTTAATGTTAAACAGAATCTTTGGGAGGCCAAATGGCAGATTGTTTAAGTTAGAATGGGTACCCATAATGTTTTTTATAGCAACAGAAGGAACTATTTTCAATTGGGCGAGCATAGTCTCCAGCAACCTCTCCTCCTGTGTGGCTGCAGCTTTAGAAGGAAAGGAATGGAGAAGGTCTGAATTTTACATGAGCTCAATCCTAATCGATTGCATACTGTGCCACCAGTCTTTCCCTGGGCTAAAATGTGTTTGGGAGAAGAATAGGATGCCCGTATATGTAGCATATAAAATGTTGGGAGTTAATCAATACCATACTTTCTATCGAGAGATCTGTGAACAGTTCATCATGCCTCTGTTCACTCTCATATTCAAAAAGGAATCCAACTGTATGTCAGAGGAGGCCATGCAGGTCATAGAAGAGTTTGGTGACTATTTTTTGACAGAAAATGGGATGTATTTGAGGATGTTTGGTGGGTCAAAGACCCCTTATCTGTTTCCCAAGTATGCAACAGATTATATCATACACAAAGAAGCTGTCAGACAAGTGTATATAGATGGAGTTGGGCACTTCCTATTCCAGAAGAAGAAGTCTTCCTACCCTCCCCTGCCATTCAAGCTAGGTAGTTGCAGCTTTGCAAATGTGAAGCAGGCTCGTGAATTTATACAGGAACTTGAAAAGTTCCGTTTCGGGGAGATGACCTTTAGACGGAATGATACCCATGAGAGAATGGCTGAACACTGCAGGAAACACAAAGTATTTTATGAGTACACTCATCACATTGACAGGGATGAATCTATTTTTAGGAGGGCTGCTAACATGACAGTGCTAGGTAAGAGGTTCAAACCACAAGGTGGATCTGAGCAAGAGAAAGCAGAGCAAGCTAAGGCTGAAGAAATAGCTAAAAGAATAAGGGAAGAAGCTCAGAGACTAGAGCAAGAAGCTGCAGAATGGTCCCAGAAGGGAGAAGAAGAAAAGAAGAAACCTGCCCAGGAAGCAGCTGAAAAGGTAAAACAAGCAGCTGAGGAAGCTCAGAGGAAAATAGATGAAGAACTTCAACAACAGGAAGCTGAGAAGACAAAGATGACACAGCAGCAGGATTCTGGATCACAAGCAGAACAAAGTCAGGGTGAGGAAAACCTTGAGGTGCAGATCATGCAGAGGACCACTACCATCATTCCTTCCACTCCTATGCTCCAGTTAATACCCTTTACACCGAAGAAAGGGGAATAGGTCCCTGATTTTAGCACAGTGTATTACGACAGGGCAACCAAAAGAATCATGAGAAGAACTGAGAAAAAGGTAGGGGCTGAAGGGATGGCCAGTACCATGATAACCAACAAAGCTGTGATGGTAGGAACGGATAAAGATCCCAAGTTTGTCATAAGGGCTGGCAGAGCAGCAATAGACGCTACAGAGGACAATGTGGATCAAATGATGAAAGAGATAGACTCAACCAAGAAAACCTCTGCTCAGTTGAAGGACACCTTGAGAAGGGAGAGAGAGGAGAGCAACAGATTAAAAAGAAAATACGAGAATGCACTCAAAGAGGTGGAGGTCACAAAGCATGAAATTCATGTTATCCAGCAGGAAGCACAAGCGAAAGAAACTACCCAAGAAGCCTTGAGTAAGGCACATCAAGAAATTCAGGACTTAAAGGACGAAAGGGAACAAATGAAAACAAAGATAGAAGAGCTGACGGAGCAGCAGAAGGACATCTATGAATCCAATACCTTATATGTTAGAGATCTGCAGGAGCAGCTGAAGGCTGCCAAAGAGCAGCAGGTAGATCTGCAGCCCGCCAAAGATCACATCTTGGATCAAAAGGCAAGGATGCTGCAACTACAAACAGCCTTGGAAGAAGAAAGGTGTCAAATCTTGCAGATTGATGGCAGGCTGGATGAAATATTGAATACAGCATCTTATTTCGTGGACAGATCACAAGACATCCTGGAGGTGCTGACTTCTAGGATAACCAAAATAGAGGATGATCAAGAAGTCCCAGCTAAGCTACCAGTTAAAGATAAGCAGGCTTTGAAACGGGATCACGATCTGATCGAGTTTGCTGTTATTACTGCAGAGGACTTTCAGAAGAAAGTGAAGAAAGCGAAGGGAGCATGTACAGAGTTCTTTAGAAGATCCCTTGTCACCTATAATCGCTGTCAAGTGGAGGCTGAACATAGGCTACATGAATTCCCTGATCATGATACAATTACGAGGATGTTGCAGACGAGGCAGCATGAGGATGAAGCCAAGGTCCAAGGTATCAGAGCCGTTGATGAGCCGATCCTGAAAAATGAAATTGGACATGCAGCCATTAGTATTCAGCTATTGGAGGAACAGGTGCACCTGAACAAGGCCAGAATAGAAGCTATTCGGAACCAGGAAGATAAGTTCGAGCTGAATATACAATTTCTAGAACCCCACTCGTTTGAAGGACTCGCCGAGGAGGCAGTAGCATGGAGGAAATTTTTGGAAAACCAAGTGGACCCCTCCGAGTGAGAAGGATGGTCAAACTTTGTAATAATGTAATATTTTGTAAGAGGTAGAGAGAAATTGAAGCGTTGGGGAGCCCAAAGGTCACTTTGGGCAACCCAAGCATTTTTTGCTTTTTTGTATAAAACTAGGGAAGAGAGACAAAGAAAGGGCTTTTTCCCAGTAACACTGGATGACCTATTGTAAAGAAGAACTATTTCCTTTTTGCAATAAAGAATTGTAGTTTGCCTGTTGGAGAAAGTGCTGTGGGATTTTCCAAATGGTCCGAAATGGATGGCAGGAAAATGAACTATTTTGTTTTTTCAGCATATGTCCATGAATTGTGAGATCGTTCTAACTCTATGACTTATGTCTTGTTAAATGATTTCCGGCTTATTTTGTGGAAAATTCACTCTTAGTAATGCTGGTGCTTCACATAACAGTTAGCTATCTGATTGTTGGAATAATTTCTCTTTCATGTGCTGTAAATACAAGTATCAGTTACCTGTGATTGTGTTTATCCTACATGAAGTTAATGCATTACTAAATAATAGTTGTTTTGGCTCCCCGGGGATAGGTAGTTAATCATCCTAGTTCATAGTCGCATATGTGGTTTAGATGTTGTGAACATAAGACGAGAGGTAAGAACCTGCGCAGCACTTTGTGTGGTTCCCAGCATCCTTATCACCATGTACGGTTTAGATAGGCATATGCATTGCATATTAAGTCAAAATACAAATTCCGGTGGACCGGGACGCAATCGGTAAACCCTTGTTGTTACTTTGACCTACGGTAGCCGGACCGTAAACCGGACGGATTCCCTATACCAAACAGTCAGCGGGCTAGTTGGGAACGCTGATTGGGGAGAATCCCTTACTGTTGCCGCCTGCGAATTCCCAGGCCTCAACAGTTTTTTTGGCGCTAGAAGGAGGGCCGCCAGAAAAGGCTGGCCGCGGAACTTAAATTTCCCAAGACGACCCTACCAGCAGATGTTTTGAAGCTTTCAATCTCACCCAAGTTTGAGGTTTTCCTGTCCTTGAAACCCTGCTTGCTTAGTGTTTTTGTCCACCTTTGCTCATGGCTGGGAATCTACCTAACCCCTTGCCATCTTGGAGAGCTAGGTCTCCTCTGAACTTGAATCCTCCTTTGCACAATCTGCCTCAAGATTTCGACAAGCTTTTACCTAAGTTTGACCCTGCGGACAACAATGCTGTAGATGACCACCTTCAAAGCTTTTACCTAGCACTAGAAGGGCTAAGGGCTGGAGAGCATGAAGACGTAGTGTGCAGGCTTTTTCCTCATACTCTGAAAGGATCTGCAGCATCATGGTATTTTGGACTGCGTGTAAATTCCATTCCAGATTGGGATACTTTTGAAAGAATCTTTAGAAATAAGTACACAACCCAGAAGACTCATGCCTCGTTGATGAAAGGGCTTGGTTTGTTAAGGAAAGAGAAGAATGAAAAGGTGCGGAGTTTCACACAGAGATTTTCACTGTACCTAAATTTTTTTTCCGTTATGGACAGACCCGCAGATAAAGTTTTAATTGAGTATTATACCTCAGCCCTAGGACCTGAGCTGGCTATGTTTGCCAAGATGAAAGTCAAGCCTACATTGGTGGAAACTTATCAAGAAGCTGAAAGAGTAGAGGCTGAAAGTGAGAGTATAGAGGACTATCCTGACTCAGTTGAGGGGAAAACCGCTATAAGGAGAAGCTCATTGCTGTTTAAACCTAGAGAAGATTAGTCACATGATTATCATGAGATGATGAAAGTGCTTCAAAAGCTGTCCAACCGAGTTGTAGAATTGGAGAAAGAAAGGGACATTCAAACAACCAATAAGCTTCCCCATCCCAGAAAAGAGAGTGACAACCAAAGGCAGGTTTCCCCACCACCAAGCGCGGCATCAATAAACATAACAGAGATAGGAGGTGATAATTTCTGTACTTTTCATCAGCAACCCCACTCTGAGAAGAGATGTCCCCAATGGATACATTCAATGACACGAGTGATGAATAAATTGTTGGATCCTGAATTGACTAGATACAGTGGTGAGGGAGAAAAGAGGAAACAAATCATAGAGAAGAAGGAAGATGATACCATGTTTGCATAGAATGGAGTTTCACTGTTTAATATGGAAGAAAATGCTCACCAATCTCAGCATGCACTTATAACCACAAAGAATGAGAATCTGGCCATGGAGGACAATGAAATAATGGATATACAAGAGGAGATAAAGGGACAGGTTGATATGATGGTTAAAGACGATTCACCTAAAGATATTCAAGGCAAACAGGAAGCAGAACCACCCATTAATCTTACCAAGCTGGTAGAAGATGACAAAGAAAGCGCAGCTGATAAGCTAAAGGAGGAGCTGCCCACTACTAACCAACCTGTAGAAGAAAAGAGTGAGCTCATCAAGACCATGAAGACCAGTGCTCCACCTTTCCTAGTAACTCTTGAAATTTTAAATCATAATGTCCATAACTGTTTGGTAGATTCTGGATCATCCACAAATGTTATGCCTCTGATAGTCTGCAAAAAACTCAATGGACAGATAAAGCCTACTCTCTGGGATGTCACGCAACTTGACAGAACTAGTGTCAAGGTAGTAGGAGAGATGAAGAACGTGATGATTCAGCTGTCTGCAAACAAAAAGATATGCTATTTTATTGACATCATAATAGCAGACATTCCTGATGGATATGGGATGATTCTAAACAGAGATTGGACAGCGAGACTAAAGGGGTACTTTGCTTCGGATTGGTCTCATTTATGGTTACCCCATAAGGGCAGCCCCAACATGATTAAGATTCTAAGAGAGCCTTTTATGAAAAACAATGTCACTGAGTTGGGGGAAGGAAACAAACCTGCTGATTTTGTTTTGGGAAACTATCTTACTGAGCTTAAGCTAGAGCACCATTCCTCAAAAAGGGCCAACCATGTGAGGGACACTCAGTCTGAGCTCCTTCAACTCCCTCAGACTGAAAGAAATGATTGCAGAATTATAGATATGGGTTCCATTTCAATAACTGCACAGCTGGACCATGGTTAGACAATTCTGGTCTGAAATCCCGCTCATTCCTAGTTATTTAAAATGTGAAAATTTTTGGGATGGGCGAATTTTTTTTGAAATTTTGTGTTTTTCTTTTGTATATAAATAAATTGCTTGTTTGCTTAATGCTAGATGCTTTCTTGGTTTTAGTACTTTAATGCTTTCTTTATTGTCATGCTGTTATTTTACGGTTTTGCTAGTTTTCTTTTGTGTTGAATAAGAGGCAAACTTTTGGATGCAATGGAAACATCAGAGGTCTGTATTAACTAAAATCCTGAGCAAGAGGACTGTGTTTTAAAGTGCAAATAATCTTCTAGCAGCTGTATTCCTAACAAGCGGAGCATTTATTTGAAGTCTTATTTCATCCCTGTAAATAACTCAGAAGCCAAAAGGGTCTAAAGTACTATTTAGAGGCTCCATTCACTTCACATCTTAAATACCCAAAGGGGTGACAGCACTAGACCCACAGGATGGAAACGGAGTGAGACAGTTTATCATATATAAATAATCCCATGCCATGAATTAAGAAAAGGGCCAAAAGCTCTTAAGAGTCAAGGGAACAAAGCATATCAGAGCAAAGCTCCAAAAGCATAAATCTCAAAGCATAAAGTAACGAATGGCCACAAGATCCTCTCCGTCCGTGAATTAAAAGATGTCATTCACACAAAAGGACACTATGGGATAGAGGATCCTGAATTAAAAAAAAATTCAGTAAGAAAGGCCCGCAGGAAGACTCGTAGTAAAGAACTAAAGTTCATAAAGCACAAAAGTGCAAAATGGCATGGGAAGGAGGAACAAAAGGATAATACTGTTCATTTTCTGTCAAAATCCTGTGGTGTCGAAACTGCAAACCCCAGAGGGTAGGTAAAATGAACTCCATTTATTTGGCCTCCAAAGAGTTATTCAGACCTGAAACACTTCTAGTGTTACCTTTTCCCAAGTAGATCGAATTCATCTAAGTAATTTAATGCATGGGTTGACTGGTTAAGGATGCAGATAGTTAGAAGATCTCAGTCTGGTTCATACAGTCTTAAGCTTAGAAAGAAAGTTAATTCACAGATTCTGGGGTTCACCAGGTAGTCGCCAATTGTTGCGCCTGCAACATTCTCCCAAAATTCTAAAAAAGTTTTGGGACCCTCCTTTACTTTGAGTTATCCATTTTCCTTGATTAGTTTCATGCTCTTGAGTTTTGCTTATGGATTTATGGCTCCTTCCCGAATTTTGAATGCTAGAAATTGACCGATTTTTTATAGTTAAGATGCTTAAAGACTTCCATTGAATTTGAGTCCCTGTCATTTTGCAAAATCTTTTTGAATTTTCGTTGCAAGGTCTCCATGTCGGCCGCTTTTCTCCTTGTTTTTTCATTGTTGCGGGCGTCTTTCGGTTTCTATCTCGCTTTCCCACCCCGCCATTGCGGGTGGCCTTCAGATCCTCCTAGCCGTCTATCGCGCCGNTTTTCTTTCACGCGGTGGGGGGTTTTAAGATTTGGACCCGTCGTCCCGTTGCGCCAGCGGGGTTTTTCTCCCTTGGTTAGGTTTTGTTTCTTCAGTCGTCCACCTGGCGTTGTGCGCCGTTCGGTGAGGGTTCCGGGTTGAATTTTTTGGACGGTTTTAGGGAGAGGGGTTTTCACCTTTTGTGTTTAAAAGGCCCGCGTTTCCTTTTCTGCTGTTTCAGTCCTTTGGGGGGAAGCGAGGTGCAGGCGGCCGTCGTGCCGCCTGCACCTGGTGGTTATGATGAAGGGTTGGGGCACCAGAGGCCGTTACGCCATTCTGCGCTAGGTTTCGTTGGGCGGTTAAATTGATAGGAGCTGCGTTACCTTTTTCTGTCTTGAGATCGGGTTTTGCATTAGCCACAGTCGCCGTGGGGTTTTTTCTGACTCTCTGTGTACAGTCTGGGGTTGTGCATCGTTTCGGTGAGAATTGGGGATGGCGTGACCTAGTTTGGCTATTGGACACTTAAAGCCTTGGTAGGTTAAAAAGAGAGGTAGCGTGAGTCGGTTCTGGTTAAGATGCCGGGTCTAGAGATGGGCTCGTCCCCCGTCGAGGTGGGTGAAGAAGGTTATCTTCATGATGCGTTTACTCCGCTGATTAGTCGTTTGCGTTCCGTGGGCCGTAGATCTAAAGTATCGACAGGTTAAGCCTGGGGTTTTATTTTTTCTCTCTGTGTGATAGGAAGAGAAATGACGATTGTATGAAGCATCTGCGTAGATTTTGCTCATATCGCTTCTATATATCATTTTCATAAGATGACAAGCCTTGTAATAGTGTATTTTTATTGCCAACCTCAATATGACTGATAATTTAATGCATGTGAGATAAACCATAGAACAACTCATTCATAAAACCTGGTGAAGATGTGCTACCATAAAAAAAAGTTATCATACTCATAACACATTGCACAGCGCTTCATATTAGTGAATTGATTAGTACGAAAGCTGAAGGTTGATTGTATGCACTGATATAATTCTGATGTACCTCAAAGAGAGTAGACTGTTGCACAAAGTTTATAAATTGGAATTACACAATACTATGATGTTGTTTATTGCAGGAAGATCTGAAAATGTCTAAAAGACAGAGAAAGAAGGCCCCAGCAGTAGAGGAGGTTCCTGCACCAGATGCAGAAGCAAAAATTGAATACATTTATGAGGACACTCAATGTGTCACAGGGGTGGAACCAGAATACAAGTGGGGAGATATTTACAGGATGATCTCCCGAAGAGAAGTCCCGGATATGGGGCTTGAGGAGGCACCCATATATGCCAATATAGAGAAATCAGCTATTATGAAGGTCTCCACCAGACCTGAGTTGTTCCCATGCTCCGAGTTAATGAGATGGGTGTTACCACATACAAACCACAATTCAATGCTTATCTGTAACGTCGATGGCTAGGGCTATGCTGCATTCAGCCCTGGATATGTAGCTTTAGCCTACCATCTACCAGAGCCTCAGCTTTTCCTTACAGATAGATGGCTGGACGACCTCCGGATGGACCTTGTAGAGACCTTGAAAAGAATGCTCTTACCGGGCAAGATCTTCCGACATAGGGTGACTGAATATTATGACACAGCCACTCTCAGGCCCACTTACCGGTTCATAGCTTTAATGTTAAACAGAATCTTTGGGAGGCCAAATGGAAGATTGTTTAAGTTAGAATGGGTACCCATAATGTTTTTTATAGCAACAGAAGGAACTATTTTCAATTGGGCGAGCATAGTCTCCAGCAACCTCTCCTCCTGTGTGGCTACAGCTTCAGAAGGAAAGGAACGGAGAAGGTCTGAATTTTACATGAGCTCAATCCTAATCGATTGTATACTGTGCCACCAGTCTTTCCCCGGGCTTAAATGTGTTTGGGAGAAGAATAGGATGCCCGTATATGTAGCATATAAAATGTTGGGAGTTAATCAATACCATAGTTTCTATCGAGAGATCTGTGAACAGTTCATCATGCCTCTGTTCACTCTCATATTCAAAAAGGAATCCAACTGTATGTTAGAGGAGGCCATGCAGGTCATAGAAGAGTTTGGTGACTATTTTTTGACAGAAAATGGGATGTATTTGAGGATGTTTGGTGGGTCAAAGACCCCTTATCTGTTGCCCAAGTATGCAACAGATTATATCATACACAAAGAAGCTGTCAGACAAGTGTATATAGATGGATTTGGGCACTTCCTATTCCAGAAGAAGAAGTCTTCCTACCCTCCCCTGCCATTCAAGCTAGGTAGTTGCAGCTTTGCAAATGTGAAGCAGGCTCCTGAATTTATACAGGAACTAGAAAAGTTCCGTTTCGGGGAGATGACCTTTAGACGGAATGATACACGAGAGAATGGCTGAACACTGCAGGAAACACAAAGTATTTTATGAGTACACTCATCACATTGACAGGGATGAATCTATTTTTAGGAGGACTGCTAACATGACAGTGCTAGGTAAGAGGTTCAAACCACAAGGTGGATCTGAGCAAGAGAAAGCGGAGCAGGCTAAGGCTGAAGAAACAGCTAAAATAATAAGGGAAGAAGCTTAGAGACTAGAGCAAGAAGCTGCAGAATGGTCCCAGAAGGGAGAAGAAGAAAAGAAGAAACCTGCCCAGGAAGCAGCTGAAAAGGTAAAACAAGCAGCTGAGGAAGCTCAGAGGAAAATAGATGAAGAACTTCAACAACAGGAAGCCGAGAAGACAAAGATGACACAGCAGCAGGCTTCTGGATCACAAGCAGAACAAAGTCAGGGTGAGGAAAACCCTGAGGTGCAGATCATGCAGAGGACCACTACCATCATTCCTTCCACTCCTATGCTCCAGTTAATACCCTTTACACCGAAGAAAGGGGAAGAGGTCCCTGATTTTAGCACAGTGTATTACGACAGGGCAACCAAAAGAATCATGAGAAGAACTGAGAAAAAGGTAGGGGCTGAAGGGATGGCCAGTACCATGATAACCAACAAAGATGTGATGGTAGGAACGGATAAAGATCCCAAGTTTGTCATAAGGGCTAGCAGAGCAGCAATAGACGCTACAGAGGACAATGTGGATCAAATGATGAAAGAGATAGACTCAACCAAGAAAACCTCTGCTCAGTTGAAGGACACCTTGAGAAGGGAGAGAGAGGAGAGCAACAGATTAAAAAGAAAATACGAGCATGCACTCAAAGAGGTGGAGGTTACAAAGCATGAAATTCATATTATCCAGCAGGAAGCACAAGCGAAAGAAACTACCCAAGAAGCCTTGAGTAAGGCACATCAAGAAATTCAGGACTTAAAGGACGAAAGGGAACAAATGAAAACAAAGATAGAAGAGCTGACGGAGCAGCAGAAGGACATCTATGAATCCAATACCTTATATGTTAGAGATCTACAGGAGCAGCTGAAGGCAGCCAAAGAGCAGCAGGTAGATCTGCAGCCCGTCAAATATCACATCCTGGCTCAAAAGGCAAGGATGTTGCAACTACAAACAGCCTTGGAAGAAGAAAGGTGTCAAATCTTGCAGATTGATGGCAGGCTGGATGAAATACTGAATATAGCATCTTATTTCGTGGACAGATCACAAGACATCCTGGAGGTGCTGACTTCCAGTATAACCAGAATAGAGGATGATCAAGAAGTCCCAGCTGAGCTACCAGTTAAAGATAAGCAGGCTTTGAAACGGGATCACGATCTGATCGAGTTTGCTGTTATTACTGCAGAGGACTTTCAGAAGACAGTGAAGAAAGCGAAGGGAGCATGTATAGAGTTCTTTAGAAGAGCCCTTGTCACCTATAATCGCTGTCAAGTGGAGGCTGAACATAGGCTACACGAATTCCCTGATCATGATACAATTACGGGG